>CAODLS010330057.1:0-10481 GCA_948243855.1 Flueggea neowawraea
GAGGAGTTTGTGTGGGCTGTGTATTGTAATGGAAGAAAAGTGGGTTACTCTATCAGGAGGAAACAAATGTCTGACGATGAGCTTCATGTTTTGCAGCTACTCAGAGGTGTGTCAATGGGTGCAGGAGTTCTTCCATGTCCGAATAATGAGAAGGAAACGGCTGACGGAGAATTGACTTATATAAGAGCAAGATTTGAGAGAGTGGTGGGTTCCAAGGACTCTGAATCTTTGTATATGATTAATCCTGACGGTGCGGCAGGCACTGAATTGAGTATTTTCTTTTCAAGGGCTCATTAGTATTTTAGTTGTTGTCAATGTAGAGTACAATATTTTGTATGTTTGATCAATTATTTTCTCATAAGTGCCAAAGAAAGACATATGAGCATATTTAGTTTGTGGTCTTGCAGCCTCTAAATATGGCATCTTAAAAAAGGCATTATGAAGCATGTTTTCAGATGCAATGCTCATGTTTTTCTTTTTCCTTTTTCTTTTTGGGATATTTGAGAACTCCCTTTGTTTTCATAATTTTAATTTTGTGTTTTTAGAGGGCAATGCCATTGGGGGGTCTGGAATGATCTGGATATGGACTCAAAGTGGAATTACTTTGAGAAAAAGAAGAGGGTGAAGAAGAAGGCAGAGACATTCAGTTGTTAAGTCTCTTAGATGTCAAATAATGTCTCCATCCGATAACTGTAGTGTCCGCCCCACCCAAATCAAAAGACTTTTGAAAATTCAATGTTGCTGAGCATGGTATGGCCGTATGGACCAGTGTTACAGTGACCAAATATAGTTTGTATATCATCAGGCTTGTGTCAAGTTTTGATTCGAATGGACTTATTTTCTTGTTGTTTCCTTCACTCAAGGTCAAGGTGCTGCACTCTCATATGCGCTATTTTCAGACACGTGCGATCCAAGTTTCTAATTTATGATTATTTTTAATATTTTGGTAGAAATTTCAAAATCACACGCATATGCTGCCAATTTTATATATTATATATTTACGTATTTGTTTAAAACTTGTTTAGAATCTGTTCATTTATTGGACTTGTTTATATACTATTTAGAATCTGTTCATTTCCCAGAATTATTTATATGTTGTTTTTTGTTTTAAAACTTAAATGTTATTTATATATTATTTATATGTAATTAATATATTAACAATATGTAAACAACAAATCAACAACATGTAACCAACAAATCAACAACATGTAACCCCTCAAGGTGTAGCCTAGCGGTAAAGACATAGTCCTGGGTTCGCGTTGGCGTGGGTTCGAGCTCTCGGAGGAGCGTTTGCATTCGGTAAGGACCTGTGTAGCACACTAGAGCCCAGTTGACTCTCCCTTGTCCGATAGCCCCTAATGAGGTGCTACAGTAACTACACTTATGCACGGGTCCAAGTTCGTTGCTGATGTCAACTATGGCCAGCGAGGAGTAATGCCTGCATAGTCACTCCCAGTAGGGGTATGCTACTACCGGCAACCCCCAACTCCCTTTTCTTAGTTAAAAAAATCAACATGTAAATTATAGATTTATTTTTATATTATTTTCAACATATAACCAACACAAAAATAAGATATCAACAATATATAAACACATTCAATCAAATATATAAACAAAAAAACATATAAATAAGACGCATTGAATTTAAAAATACAAAAAACCATTATCACTAGATCAACAACATACCAACAACATATAAATAGGACTCCGTAAATTTGAAAATATATATTCATGAATCTGAAAAATTATACACGCACGGAAAAAATATTTTAAAATATATCTGTAATAAGTATAACCCATTGTGCGGAATAAATATGGAAAACTTTTGGAATTACATCGCATAATTAGTTATCTTCGCTCATTTTTCATGTAGTTAACGGCCTTTTGGTCTGAATCTGAGATGCACCTTGGGTATAAGCCCTAAAGGATGGACCTTAGCTTTTCAGCCCTAAAAGATGGACTTTAGCACAGTTGCACAGGCCAATAGCTTTCTTTCTAAAAATTGTTTGCTAAGAAAGGAAAATAACTTATTTCAAATGGCATATTATATGTTTTTAAATAACAAAAAATAAAAAATGACATAACATTAAAAAAATATATAAAAATTATATGTTGAAAATATGTTAAATGTTTTTTCTACCTAAGTATCAACAAGTTTTTCTCTAAGCAATTTTTTTTTATATTCAAACTTCTGTTCTTTAGCAATTAAAATATAATTTAAATTGAAATACAAAACACCCAACATTTTATCGGTATAGTCTTTTTTTTTGGTACACGTGTTGTGTTTTCTTTAGCATTAAATTAGATTTTAAAAGATCATTCATGTATGTTAACAAATAAGATCTTGTTTGAAAACAAGAACAAGTGTGAAAGCTTGCCAAAAAAAAACTTGCGCAATGAAAGTGCGAAAGATGGATAATGGCTCCTATGATTTCGCAGGAAGGTGGAGGCCAAGTTAGTGTAAACTCAAGTCAGAATGCCCACTTTGGGTCTCCAACACTGCACTTTATTTCAAATCACACTGTTCCGGTTACGCTCAACAATATCCAACCGTGAAGATAAAACCACATTCCGTACACATCACCGACCATAAAACCAACACTAAAATCTAACCAACAACAACCGTACTCCTGCCTGAGAACAAATACGTGAACCGAGTGGGAAATTATTGATTTTTGAGCAGTTAAGTAATTGGACACGGCTTGAAAATTTATACAGAAGTTGACTATTTAATTCATACTAGCTATCAATTTTATTTCTTAAGCAGCACTCTGGAAACTCTTCCACTCTCCATTCAAATCACAGTGGATTTCCTTTCTTCATTTTTTAATTTTTACACATTGAAATTATTTTAAATTTCAACGCATACCAAAAGGGGACTGGTATTATATGGTAAGACTTTATTTTTTGTGGTTTAAGATTTGGTATACCGACCAAAGAAACAGAGTGCATGATAGATTAATAGAGAAGTGGTAATGAATATACGTCGAAATATATAAAAGCCGAAATTGAGGAACATGGCATTTAATACTGACACAGATTCATCCTTCCTCACCTTGGTGAATTCGTCATCGTTTTGAAATCATGGAATTGGGAGCAAAATGGGGCAGACAAAAACTGGCGACGCCTACACATGAGCAACAACATTTTACAACTAAAATTAAGGGGTTACGTTACGTCCGAAGAGCTAACAAAAATCTACAACCAATGGTTGACCAGCGCAAGAAAAAAGGACAAACTACCCATTTCCACGCGGTATTGGTTTTGGCCAAACCGACCGGCAAATAGGTTGGAAGGGGACATCAGGGGCCCCACCCTTTTCTACAAATCTAACGGCTCTTAATTTTCTCCATCATCTTGAATGAAATATCTTCTCCATTTTCAGGCCCCACTATGCAACCGCCACCAGATAATTGTTAGCCGCATTAATATGTCCAGAGAGTAGAGGTTCAAGCCCAAAATTGCACTAGAATTGCATGCACTGATATATTCACAGAATCACAGGTTTTGTGTTCAAGATTACACTAAAAATAACTTTAATACCATCGTAAAATTTAGGCTTAATTCACTAAAATTACCTAAATAATTTCTAACTTAATCCCAACTGTTAATTAAACCAGTGCAATCAAGAATTTGTTTTATAGAGAGTGCAGGAGCAGGAAGTTGAATGTGCAGTGGGTGAGCTAGGTTTTGATGCCAGCTGGAGCGTCAACTGCCCAACTGCTTCTTCCCAAAGTTGCACCACAGGCTCACCATATGACTCCAAAATACATTAATATTGCCACGTGGGCGACTACGATGTCATGATGGTTATGATTCGTTTCAGATTAACGCGAACATCTCCTGCCCTGTTTTTGGCTAGCGCCTAGTATACAATCGCTTCATCCATACCAAAATTAATCCACAATTATAACATGATCAACAACTAAATTGAGCTCAACTTGATCGACAAGACATTTAACAACCTTACATATATCAACTTGTTATTCTTAATTATTGAGTGTTATAGCCTTTAAATAAGCATAGTCCTCGAGCCACCCAAGTGTAATAATAACTTGGTTTTCAAATTACTATTTTAAATATATTTTGTGTCGTGCTTGTTTGAAAAGTATACATAACAACTTTTCAATAATTTGTTAAAACTTGTGTGGTTCTTTATATACGTTTTATTATTTTTTAAAATCTAATTTGTTATTAGATTTCTACTAAAATTTATACTTTCTCATACTAATATTACTATCTTTCACAATTTAAAAAACTTAAATCTTATGATCTATGCAATTTCCTTTCCTCCTAAAAAAATGTAATAAAATTGACGATAATATGTTGCATTGATGGGTGTTACTATATAATAAAATAAATAATGGTAATCAAAATATGATGTAACTTTTTAAGTAAATAATATCTATTTCATAATTAATTGGAGTGATGTGTTGTTATAGCAACATGAACTCTTAATACACTAATACTTTGTGTAAAGCTAATCTCATCATGCACATGCAGTCCAAAAAAAAAACTAATGTGATTAGAGGGACCTTAACTCTAATTGTTTTCTTGTTACTAATGTGATTAGAGGGGCCCAACTCTAATGTGAACTCTGAATTCATTATTAGTTCCAAAAGCTTATTATTATTTTTTTATTAGAATATGTCCAATTATATTCTTAAACTTCTCTCCTCCTTCATCAAATATAATATTTTATTTATTATTTATCCTAAAATCTTAAACTCAATTCTATTTTTATTAAAATTTACATCACTTTTTCAATATTTTACTAATAAATTAGATAATATTTTTTTAAACTACAGTATATCAATAAAATTAAATCATCATTATTCACTCTTAAATATTATTCATTTACTTTATCAATAAAATATTTATTTTTTAATATTTTTTTCTCCAATACATAAATTTCAATTTTAATATATTTTTTCTCCAATACATAAATTTCAAAAAAAATTAACACACAAATAAAATTAAAATACTATTTATTTATTTTATCAATAAAATATTTATTTTTTAATATTTTTCTTCTCCAATACATAAATTTCAAAAAAAATTAATATATAAATAAAAATAAATTAATTTTTTTGACTCGTTAAATTTATTTAGCTCGTTGTACATGCTCTCACTAGTTGTGTAAGTAGGGAGTCATGGTATGTGATAAAATCAAGCATTAAGCGAAGAAAAAAATGTTTATTTGTCTCCAATCAGCATTAACAAACTAATAATGGGGGGGGATAGTACGATGTTGTGAGGGACACGCGCCTGGGAGGAGAAGAGTGGAGTGAGCAGCTGTTGTTGGATTGCACTGCAAAGTCAAAGGGATTCAACTGGAATCACGTGAGATTCTTACAGCCTGGGTGTGGGTCCTTCCTACGTGGCAGACGTTGACGTCATCCCGAGAACTAGTTATTTTAAAGGCTTCACTTTGAGATGATCTTGTTTGTGGCCGTTGATTTAAGTGACTGAGGCTATGGATTTGGACTTACAGCTGTAAATCTTGCAATGTAGTAAAAAAAGCAGGTTGGTCCCACCTTTCCTTTTTAAAAACGTTTGTTTTGTGTTTAACAGCTCTGACTTCTCTGTCATGTGTTAAACGCTCTTAATTTTTAAGCCCCTCCAACTCCAAGTATCATATGAATGTACGAGAATGATTTCAATTATTTGTTTTTGTCCCTACAGCGTTTTCTCTCTCCCAAATTCCACATTTGCCCCTCAGTTCTATCAGCATATTATTTTAACCAAGCTTTGTAATACGTTGGTTTTGTGTTGTAACGGATATATAGCTGAATTGATAATAAGATTATTGCTGATAGCTAGTTTGATCCATAGATACTAAAAATGACGGAGGAGCAGCAACCAGATTTGGCAAAGGTGCATGTACATGTAAATGTAGCGAAAGTAAGGATTTACTGCAAAAATACTAAATCAGTCCGAGGAAGTTTCTTTCCAATGTGCAAGTTGCGGTTGCCTTCGTTATTTAATGCGTCTTTGTCTACGCAATCTCATCCAAATCTCAAATAAACCTTATTCTTCCTCTATGGTTTGTCCTAATGCTAAGGAACACAGTATCTTTTGTAAGACCAAAATGGTCAAATTACACAAAGCAGTCAAAATTTTGGGCGCAGAAAGTCAATCTTAATTAAAAACAATTAGTGCTGTAATTAACAGAATCTCCGTGTGCCTAGAAATGGTTAACCACTTGACACCCAGCCACCAATTTTACAAGACCCAGTTTCCTGGAAGAACCCTGAACCCAACCGTCTCCCTCTAGCCACACCACTCTAGCCCAAATTCATGCACCTCCTCCTCTTTCTGTTTCTCATATATAAACCACCCGCAACATTCCATTCTTCCTCACTCACCCTCTCCTTCTAAACCCTTCTTCCTCTTAATCAATTTCAATCTCATTTGGTGTCTACATTGTTCATTTTGAGATTTAAAACTGCAGTTTAATTAAGTGGAAAGAATGGAACCCATGAACATGTATTGCTCTACTTCTTGTTCTGATTCTTCTTCCTCGGAGTCTTCTTTTAATGCCAATAGAACACCACGAAACCCCAACAAGCCCGAACGAATCAAGGGTCCGTGGAGTGCGGAGGAGGACAGGATTTTGACGAGGCTTGTGGAGCGACACGGGCCGAGAAATTGGTCGTTGATTAGTCGTTACATAAAGGGTCGTTCTGGGAAGTCATGTAGGCTAAGATGGTGCAACCAACTTAGCCCCAATGTCCAACACCGTCCATTCTCTCCATCTGAGGACGAGGCAATCCTAGCTGCCCATGGCAAGTACGGTAATAGGTGGGCCACCATTGCCAGGTTGCTCCCTGGTCGGACCGATAATGCCGTCAAGAACCACTGGAACTCGACATTGAAGCGTAGATCCAGAGATCAGATGCATCATCAGACAGTGGATGTTAATTTTGATGATCATAATGTTAATATTAATTTTAGTCACCGTGATAGGGTAATGGGAGATGTGTCTGGATCTGGGAGGTATATGGTTGGAGAGGAGGAGGATGCATTGACAGCTTTGACCCTAGCGCCGCCGGGGATTGGCGGAAGCGGGAGGGCAATGGTGGCGGAGAGGAGGGCGGAGAGTTTGCCAGATGGGTTTTGGGATGTGATGAGAAGTGTCATTGCAAGGGAAGTTAGAGACTATATGAGTTCTACCTTGTCGGAAAGTAGTACTTCGGCGTTCCATTGATGACGCGACGAGGAGGGATTGATGTATGTGGATGGTTTTTTTTCTATCAATTTGGAGGTGTTAATATGGCTTTTTTTTTTGTTTTATTTCATTTTCTGATAATTAAGTAAAAAAGATGTACAGGAGAAATATGAAAATGAGTTGCTGAACTCAACCCCTGGACATTTTTTTTCACAATTAAGTTTACAATACAGGCTTTCACCAAATAGTCCTTTTAATGGAAAAATTAATACTAGTGACTTCGATTAAGGAGTTGGTTGCGGGATACTTAGCCGTAGCTAATAAGTTTAACTTGTCTTCGGATGAATTGGAAAACTTCGCACCGAAGTAACATAACACGTATACCAGATTCTGAGCTATTTCTAAGGTTATTGTGTTGACTTCATTTTTTATGAAGTGACTAAAAACATGCCAAATCGTGATAATTTGTCGTTTCCATGTGTCTGGAGCAACACTTTTGGACCCAATTGCCTTCTACTGCATATGCTAATTGTGCCAAATTAAGCTGAATCTAATTAAAGCTCAATGTTTTGAAACACAGTTTCAGTCATAAAGTGTAAAAATAATTGAGTTATTTTTAACTCCACACCATAGAGCTTCCTGTACAAGTATTTTTTTTAGGTGAAAATGGGCCAGGCTCGACCATCCCTCGGCCCACGCTCAATTTAGCTTAGGCTAGTATTGATGGAAATACTTGAGCTTATCTACGTGGCCGATTACGACCTTCTCTCGGACACTTCAGCCACCATTGCAGCTCTTGTCCACTAAGGCCTATTCTCAAGTTGCTCTCCACCTGTTTGTTACAACTCCGCAAGCGGAGCTTCTGGTTTCCCCCTCTCTCTCATAACTCTAAAAGCGTATGATCGAAACTATACAAGGTAAGCAATGTATGATTTCTTTCACTCAATCCTTTGATGACATATTTCCGTTTTCTATAATAATTGTTAACTGTAATAATATGCTCATTCTATAAGTTGAGAGTTCAACTTCCGTGATCTTGTGATTTTAAGTTCGGGTTGATATGGTTGATGACGTGGTTTTGTGATTTTTCTTGTCTGAATCTTATTTCAGTGCAGATGGAGAATGGTTCTGGTGCTAAACAATCTCGGTTTTGTCTGAAATGGCCGTGGGATATTGACCCACACTCTAAAAATCCTAATGTTTGTACCTTTGAAGGCCCTTGGATATTCAAGTCTTTGCAAACACTTGGATCCATTGCTTTTAATTCATTAAACTCAGTCTCCAGATCTTCGAATTCGTGGATTGATAACTTTAATCCTATCAAATTGGGTTCTGCCATGAGCGACAGAAACGGTTTGAAGTCTCCGAAAAGGGGTTTGGGTCCCGACGAGCAATGGGAGGCAGAACAAAGTGCATTTGCCTCTGCTTTAGCGAATGGGAAGGAAGCTACAGTGCTTGAGTTCTATTCGCCGAAATGCAGGCTCTGTAACTCACTGGTTAATTTTGTATTGGAGGTAGAGAAAAGGAATTCGAGATGGCTCAGCATTGTCATGGTTGATGCTGAAAATGAGCTCTGGCTTCCTGAGGTATTGCACTTGCCTCCTCCTGCCATTGATGTACAGAACTGGAATTTGAATTATGTAAATGTGATCAAAGTTTACTAAAATTGGTGTTTATAGTTTAGCTTACAGCTGCCACCTTTAAGTTTCAATCCTGCACAATCTCATTGGTTTTAAAGATGCAATTGTTGATTAGTTATGTGGTTTATTTGCAGCTTCTTCAATACGATATAAAATATGTACCTTGCTTTGTGCTTTTGGACAAAAATGGGAGGGCATTAGCGAAAACAGGTATTCCAACTAGTCGGCTGCATGTAGTTGCTGGTGTCTCTCATCTTCTCAAAATGAAGCGTCCTCGGAGTGCTAATGATTAATTTTGCCCTCACATGGGCATAGATTGCTGAAAGGTTTTTTTCTTTGCATCTAATTGACAAGGAACTGAATGTAATCTCCAGATTGTGACATGTTTTAGAAAACTACTTTAGACAGAGTAATTTTATCTACTTATTGGCCTTTACAAGAGATTTTAGCTCTCAAATTTGTCAAGCAACAAGCACTACCAATGTGGGACTCTTACTATTCCACGGTTTTAGTCATTCACCTTGGAGAGAGGTGATGCAAGTGCTGACCTTTCTGGAGTTTTAACGCAACTCCTCATATATAGGGACGAGGGTGAGGGAAGAAATTAGGTAGGACTCCTTGAGGAGGCCATGTTAATGGAACAAAAGATATAAAGTTATGAACAAGAAGATCTGCATATCTTTTGCATAGTTACTAACTTCTGTTCTCTTTTGGGTCAGTGGAATATTGAGCCTTTTGGAGTCAAATCATACATGCTTATTGTTCAGATTGATGGAAGTTGGACCAATCATTATAGGGAAATTGATGGGTGATGAAGTACCCATGAGCACATGATGGTAGACATAGGCACTCATAGTTCCCACTTTATGTGAGAAGAGACAACTTAATGGTCCTCCTCAAATTGCCATGCAAAGAACAATTTCACCCGGGTATTTCTCCTTGTTTGGCGAGTTCAACTCGTTTCTGAGTTCTGGAGCGGTTTCATTCACCTTTTTTTCTTTTTTTCTTTCCTCGAGTTTCATTCATCTTATTCATCCTGAAAGGAGGAAATTTGGATGGACAAGTAGATATATGGCAGGTTCAAGGATCTTACTGAAGTATTCTTTCCGAGAAATTTTGATTCTTCTATTTACTTGGGTAAAAAACAGAGCATAATTGATTAATTCACTTTGATGTTAATAAAAGCTAAGAGATAATGCTATCAATAGGTCGGTCAAGTGGGCAATACCGCAACAGCAATGGAAAATGGAATCCAAATTAAATGTTTTCGCGATGGTAATGATAAAAGCAAATTGACAGTCATCTTATAGCTGTGTTAAAAACTGGAGAATGTGAAAAAAATGCAGGGACCACAGCCTCACCAAGGTTAAATGCATTCCAAAGTGTACAGATAACATGACTACACTAACACAATTGCAACATATAATCAACATCTGTAACATTTTCATGACACATAAACACCACATTCAAGAATCATGATTTTCGGAACCAGGAGAATGTTGTTGAGTAGGTTCCTGCTTGGGTCTGAACATTTCAGAATCAGGCTTGGTTTCTTCTTGGGTTTGAACAGGCGAACCAGAGGTGACTGAAGCATCAGGCCTTGGTGGTGGTACTGGTGGCGGCGGACTCAATCTTCCATCAACACAAGAAGAGCATTTTGTCTCTGCCCA
>CAODLS010330088.1:0-16159 GCA_948243855.1 Flueggea neowawraea
TGATATTTATGCAAATTGTAATGTTGTTGTGCATGAACCTGCAGAATATAAAGATGCTGCTAGTGAACCTAAATGGGTTCAAACAATGTAGGAGGAGCTCGAAATGATTGAGAAGAACCAAAAATGGGTTTTGGTGGATAGACCAAATCACAAGAAGGCCGTTGGAATGAAGTGGGTGTTCAAGTTAAATTTGAATCTTGATGGAACAATCAACAAATTTCCTAGCATTCTCCCAAGCCAAAGGGTCCACTTTTATCTTCCTTTTAGCGTCCATTTGACTGCACAGTTCCTCGGACCTTGTTGTGAATACTATTTTAGACCCCTTTTGTCCGTTCGGAACCCCAATTTTTAAAAGGTCAACTCGCTTCTAGACATCATCCAACAGCACAAACTTCTTCTTGCGTAACACGAGCAAGATGTCTGCAGCTTTCTCATCCAGGCTTTAATCCTTCCATTGTTCACTCGAAAACCCGATTTTTCCTCCAGTGTCTTCTGTAACCTTCTCCAGTGTCCAGTCTCTTGACACCACAATCCATATCACAACACCAATCAGGATGCTCTAGACTGTCTCCAGCAGAGTTCTAAGCCCATTGTTTGATTACAGGGTCTTTCAACAACTGATTCTGGAAGTGCATACACAGCCACTTCACCAAAATCTCTTTTAACCTTCAGAGCAACCACACCTTTCAATAGTTTAGCAACCCTTTTGCCAAATATGTAGCTGGACCTGCAGTTTCCAAAGCAACAACCTCCATGGCACGACTTCTTACTCACTTCCGGACCATGCTATTTTAGTTTCCACCCTGGAAAGCCACACCTGAACTTGTTCCAATTGCTTCTTGTGCTGTATCTCCTCAAATTTGAGTCTTTCCATCACATCATTCCTCAGTGCTCTTAATTCATCAGTTGTAATCTGCAAATCTTTAAGGTTGTCTTCAAGTTGACTCACGTACATTGCTTGACCAGCTGTGCAGTCCCAGAAGCGTGTGAAATTTGTTCCCATAGTTTATGAAATTTTCATAAAGATTGACTTGTGAAATTGAAAAGGAATAATGGAGGAAGGTTATGGAGTTGTTCAAAGAAGTTTAGACCCAGAGAAATGGGATGTTCAAGGAAGGAAGAGAGATACCAGTAGCCTGCAGAATGTATGGTAGGTCAAACAATGAGTTGTCAGGTTGATTTTTTTAAATTTATATTATCACATGGACATACATTTTGTATTTGCAGATGAAGTTCAGGTTATTTAAGATCTTCCTGTTGCAGATTCATAAGTGTCATGCATCAAATATATATATATATATATAAAAGAGAACAAGTCAATAAGAACAAGAAATGCATGTGAAAGAATCGGTTTAACCATTTCTGAAGATTTAGAACAAGCAGAGAGTTCTATTCAGACTCTTATGAGATCAAGATTGTATTGAAATCAAAATCTCTAGAACATATTCATCAACCTAAAATGAAAGGCTATCTAAAATTTCCTTTTGAATCTGCAGACCTATTTTCTAAAACTGTGTACTAGTCATATGATGATAGGAGACATTATATCAAAAGCCTATTCTATACAACAACTGAAATTTTAAGAGCATGACGAAGGAGCTAAGACATTTTCTGTTAGATTGTTCTGCAACAATTCCAAATTTCTGATGTCAAGAGAACTTGAGCACTCCACTTTGTTCATGACCTAGGGTTCACCAATCCAGTCGCCATGGATGCCCGCAAGTTTCCGTGGTAGCTTCATAATTTTCGGTGATGTCTCCACAATAGGTACTCCCTGATTCTGGTTATTCCCAAGCCTAGCATTGCCCATAAGAGTCCCTGAAGAATTTCTTGGCAGTGGCATTTCACCAGCAGACCGTAACCGTAGTTCTGTGCATAAGAACCCAAAAAGAAAGATCAATGTCATAAAGCAATCCTATACCAGATAGCATCCTACAGGTTCCAAGCTAACATGCTTAGATATGTCATATAATGTGCTATTGTACGTTTCTGTAGCAGGAAAAGTACCTGTCAGACACAGGATTACATGCCTAAATTGCTAAGAAGAGCAAGGAAGCATTACCAGATGATCCATGAGCCAAAAAACACGTGTTCCCGTATCTGCAGCGTCCATATTTCTCCCACTGGGCACAGAGCTTCGTTTTCCATGCTTTTGGCCTTGAAAAATCATTTGTTTCCATGGTTATAGTACAACTTTCCCTAGGCCCGGTAATATGCTTAAATTTACATTTATCCCCATATGCACATGAGTTAAAATGATAAAACACATCACGTCGCAAATCACTGTCCCCATGGCAAACGGACAGTTGCTTCCGTTGCTGCAAGACCGCGCTTTGAATATTGAGCATAGCTTGGTCTTGAAGTTGCTATTCCTTTTTGTGCCGACAGGCACTTCTGGAGTATTTGGGATAGCATAGTCGTACATTATGGCATTTTGGTTCAATGGGTTCTCATTGCCACTCATAGTCTCAATTTCTTTATCCTCCATCGCTTCTTGAGGGTCTAACTGAAGCTTCTGTGAAGAATTAACTTGCTGTTGACTGAGGTTGTTGGATGGCTCAGAACCATTCATGTTTCTGGACTGAAAAGTAACCCAAATAAAGAAGTTACTTTTCAAGGATCAACTCTCAGAAATCACAAATGAAACCTGTTTATTCATTGAAACTAATTCTGGTATGAAGGAATATCATATCTTGAATTTACTTTTCAAGAAATTCTTGTCATATCTTGAAGGAAATGTAAATAGAAACCAATAAAAGAAGTTAATTTTCAAGAAACTATTTCTTGTCATATCTTAAAGTAGACAGTCGAAATCGATCTTTGCTAACAGAAAAAAGGACCTGAAAGCTCAAAATGAAGAGAACCCGGATGGTGCCGAAGCAAATTACACCAATATAGGATCCATGAAGTGACTTACCACGAGGCATTTTCATTTGGGTCTAAGCTAACCGATCGTTTGAGTGAAGAAAACCCACACGGGTCTTGGCAGAAAATGGCTAATGCAAGATTAAACGATGTTCCGCCACTATTATACCCATATCATGATCTTTATTCTTCAACATGTGCAAGAAGTGTTTTATAGAAAAAAGAACACAGCTTTTCAAGGATATTCTAAGAATTACAGTTGAAAATGGAGAAGAATACCCCTGAGATTCGATTGAAGATTAATGGTTGAACATATTCTGTACTAGCTTCACTGCGAACCCTCTCAAAAATCCCAAAAACCGAGGAATATAAAGATCCGGTTCGTAAAAATTTTCTTCCAGTTACAGCAGCACCCCAGATGACTCTCAAACTTACGCTTTTGGCCCAGCACGTGCTTTGCTATAACTTGTATGACGTGTCAAGTGACAGTTAACCGTTAATTCCAGAAAACAGAAGTAAATAAACAGAACTCACTGACAGAACTCAACTTACAGAACTAGAGGATTACATTTGTTCGAGTCCTAAGAAGTACATTCTAATGTTTTTATTTATAAATAAATGTCAAAACTTTGAGAGTTAAATAATAAAGCTATCTCGCTAAAACTTAATGCCTAGTTCACTGTCTCTCACTGAAGATGGTTTAGCATGCAAATTAAGGTGTTATCTTGCATACCACAACCATAATAGCCACACAAGGAATGCATCAGAGGACCAAATCATCTACTGAAGCTTCTTTATTCCAGGAAATGATGGCAGAATCGCAATTAGGGCATCGCCGTAACCAACTGGTTCTGTCAGGTCAAACAAATTCAATGAGCTTACGAAATTCAGAATAATCAAGGAATCTAAAATTCATAGAAAGAATATTCACTTACAACCATCCTCTCTTAGTATCTTGATGACTTCCCCGGATACATCAGACTGGAAAAAGAACAATGTAAGAGTACTCAAATTGCTAATAAACTGGTCAAAATTTCGAAAGGACCAGGTTGGTGAGCACAAAGGTCAACAAGATTATGCAGGAATCAGTTTGGAAGGCCAATATAATATCATGGTATTGCATAATGCTAGTATTGCAGAAAACCATGAACCCATCTTCTCGAACTCAAAGTCTCAAACAATAAGGATAGTTTCCAAAACGTTTCATTAACACAAGTAAATGCAAGCATTATCAGATAGTAATAAGAAGAAAAGCATTAGGCAGTCATTAAGCCTAGCCTTGCACCACATATTCAAACCAAAGCAACATATATAGCAAGATTAGGTCAAGACCAAACCTCAATTGGGAGTTCGCCACCAAGTTGTTCAATGAAGCAAAGCACTTGTCCCTCCTTTACTATTTGCTTCTGTTAAGTAGAAGGAAAATAATTTGAGACCTGAATTTTCTCAAGTAATTCATGTCAGACAGAAAACTACTCATTAAACAGTTAAGAAACTCGAGGAGGTAGTACCTCTTTGCATGGTGGAGGAGCACGCTTTCCCTTAATGGTTCGGGATCTGCGGAAAAAGCCAACCTGTGACATTGATAATTTATCATATTGGATATAAAGAAGGCAAGTGCTTTTGATTTTAGATTTCTTACCCTTGGAGACTGCAGTAGTACCAAGCCTTCATCTGTGGCCTTGGCAAGGAACGACTGAATCCCGCCTGAAGTAGGTACTGGTTTGGCAATAGCCAAAGATGTAAAAGCTGAACCATTTGAGTCACCCGGTGCGCTGGTAGGTGCAGGAGGAGATGTAGGAGCTGGAGCTGAAATAGGCTCACCAACAGTAGCAGAAAAACTTTGAGCAGGAGGTATGCTTTTCTCCACCAAATTCCTCTTCACATAAAGCCGAAAACCACAAAGCTAAATAAAAAAGGAAAACGCACAAAAGTTTGGATGTAAATTTTTTGTTTGTTTCAGATAAAACAACAAGAATCCAAAAAAAAATATTCTAATAAAAGAAGGAAATAACAGGTGTTTACCTTCAATTCAAACTCCGCAATTGAAGTTGTATCACCTATTTCTGAGACCAGAGATTGAAGCTGCACATAAACTCTAAGTCAAAATGTCCTTCGATGTAAAAGAAAGTCCTCAAGAAAGCCAATTTAAATGGAGGTCACATTATAACCTCTTGAAAATAATTCTCCATGTAGGATTAGAATACCATCAATATCAAACAAATGAATTCCACAAAAAGAAAGTCAGTATAGATCTCAAATCTCAGGACACTAAGCTTATATAGTGCAGAGTGAGGCACTCACCTGAGATGAATTTGGAATAAATTCGCTTCTTGAGCCAGATAATTTAGTCTCTTTAGAGTCATCCACAGTATCTGCAGCCACTTCTCCCACTACAAATAAAGTCCATGTGGCCATGAGAAACAGTCGATGGTTAAAAGCACAGCATTCTCAATTATCATAAACCCACCTAAACATTCTAAGTCCATGTGGCCATGAGCCAGTCGATGCACTCATGATATCATTTCCCTTTGGGAAGAATAGGATTTTATACTTAGAATGGGAAGAAACGTTTGAAGCAAATAATAAATTAGGCTAAATGCATTTTAGTTTACAACTACAATTGAAACATATTCTAATCCACCAAAAAAAAAACTAGAGACTACTAAACAAAGTGTAGGGTGGACAGATAACCAACAGAAGATTTTTGAGAAAATGAGAAAAGAAATTACACTCTACTTCCACTGATGTACCAGAACCTATTCTGAATGCTTTCTTTGCTTCATGAGATACAACTAAACGAGCATATTGTAGTTGCCCCCTCCCCATCCATGTTCTTATGTTGTTCCGTTGCTGTAGAATACCAATCCTGGCTCGACCAAACTCCAATTTTGAAAGTTTGATATTGAGAGCTCCTAAACTACCTGGAAGAAACATTAACCAGAAGGAAAACATCAAAACAATTAACTAGGCAAAAGTAATTCACGTACTGGAGAGAGAAGAAAAGGTTTTAGCTTCTTTGAAACAGAAGATGGTATGAATCACTCTTCAATTTCGTGATCCAAATGAAGCTATTAAAATCTTTGATATCTGTTTCTACATTCTTATTATTTTTCAACTTCTATACTGGAGAGCTTAGTAGTATTTTGCCCTTAGTAATGCCCATTAAGTCAAAAAAGCAAAGAATTCTACATCAAAGTGATCATGCTTGTGAATACTTTATGCCAGAGACAAAGCAACAAACTTCATGTCATCTACTTAAACCAATTATTATCTTCGGTATATAATTTCTTCTTTTGCTTACAAAGCTTATTATAATCGAACAGAATTAATTTATTTGAGAAGATAATGCGATTAACCTACTAGAGAGCTCAAAAAAGGGAAAAAGAACATGCTTTTTCTTTCATTTGGAAAATTCACACCCAATTTCACAGCAAAATTTTAGAATTTTTTGAAAAGCTAAGTGCATTCACAACAAGCACCCAATTAAACAGTACGTTCTGTTCTCCGCAAAGGGAGTGAAACAGCATTGTGAAATTAACAAACAAATCCAGAAAGCGAAAAGCAGCCAAATTTCAATGAATTAAAGTACAAACAAACTCACTGTAAAGCAGACAATTCACTTTGCAAAGACAAAGACCGAAAAATAATCAAAACTAAATAAAGATGGAGACAGAAAGAGACTCACAAGAAGCCATTGAATCTTTGAATGTACAGGGGAACAGAAGAATCAGAAGAGAAGCGATGAAAGAGTGCTCCTTTATGACTAAAAATATAAACCCAGTTGAAAAAATCTAATCTTTACGTAAGGAAGAGCACAAAGCTTGTGACTTTGAAGGAGGTAGACTCGGTATGTGGCTGTCAGGTGGGTTTAAGCAACGTTGCAGCTTGGAACTCCAGAGAGAACGAGAGAGAGAGAGAGAGAGCGTTAGTTACGGCTCATAAACGTGCAAAGATGAGAGAAGAGAGTGAATCAGCCAACACACAATTCGTTCACAGCTGGCTCGTTTCCTGTTGGATTGGTTGGGCCCAACTCTCTTCCCCTCTATCCTTCAGGAAACTAGGTGGTTGGATGTTTTATATTTTCGGAAAATATCAACACTATGATTATAAATTACCATATAAGAATTTTGCTATGATAATTTAGACATGAAATAAACTCATACGTATGACGAGTTAAATAGATATTTCTCGAAGTACAATGCGCGTAAATTTAATTATTAATAATAATAATTCATTTCAAACTAACCTCTTTCTTTAAAAAAATTGTCTTTTGAATCATGTGCATTTTATCTTCTTCTTTAAGTTTCCCCGTTTTTTATGGCCTTTTGGCTTTTGAGCTTTTCTCACTTAAGTTAATGCAAGATCTTGTCTTGGTATTATTTTTTAAAAAATTCTTAACTAAATTTGGTACATGGGTGAGAATATGCATCAAAATCAAGTAAGAATTATCCGTTTTCTAATTGCTTAATTAGATATTGATTCTCCTTCATAGAGTTCATTTTGTTCCTCTAGTTGGAAATGGATTTCCTTTGCGGAAAAAAAATCTCTGAAGCAGTAGTTGTCAATTGCAGAGATACAAGTGGATTCAGCCTTCTTCTCTGGTTTGTTGTGATTAAAGACCATTTTCAGGCAAGATCTTAGATATTCTTCACACTTAGGAGCTCTTACTTAAATGGGTATGTTAGTATCTTATGCTGGAATGATTTCCATCCGAGGATTTTCAACAAGGTCAAGTGGGTGGTAATCAATATTGACCAGAATCGAATTTTCTCGGGTGCTTTAATGATCAAAACAGGGTAGGGTTGAACTATAACTGTAATATCTCATGAATAGAACCATGTTGGGTTATGGTGTATTTCAAGTCCATTATGGACTCTCTTTGATGTACCTCCTCTTGTATCTTATTTGAAATCACTAATGGAAATTATCTTCCAGTGAAAAAAAAAATGTATCTTATAGAATATGCAGGTTCAAGTTCAATGAACCTTAACTGTCCAAAATTTAATCATGCACATCAATATCACACTTACAAATATTCACTCAATCTTCATTTGCATTCATTTGCAAGTAAGTGTTTCGTGCCTCTTAGGGCTTAGATTTCAGACTTCAAACATACTAATTTAAGAATCGGATCAGAGAAAGGGATCCTTTCGTAGGATTCGGAATGCGGAGCTTAGATTCCACTCAGCCACAACCTGAAACATAACCCGATAACTTAAAAGAATCTCATAGCTGTGAAAGACTTACATTTCAAAAGCTTATTTTATTATGCATTTTTATTATAACTACCGCGTAGCTCTTTTTATTCGAACTATGATTTGTATAGGTGTCCAACGTCTTTATTCTCTTGAACTAATACATAATTTTAGGGCTTAATAACATCAAATACTACCATTTTTGCTCATTTTTGCACTTGTGGCTCGACTTTGCAGAAATAAAACCCAATAACACTATCTTTATGCTTTTTTTTTTTTACATTTGTAACACGAGTTAGTATTTTCAGTAAAAGAAAACGACAATTGATGACGTAACATTGATGATGTGGTGGTCATCACTTGAAAATTGACGGTAACATCATCACGCCATTAGTGTCACGTCATCAATTGTTATTTTTTCTGTAACAAAAATACTAATGCATGCCAAGAATGCAAAAAATACAAAAGTGATTCTATTGGGTGTTATTTTCAAAAGTCAATCCATAAATACAAAAATGAGTAAAGATCGTGCTATTAATGTTATTAAGCCTAATTTTAGTTTTTGTCGGGTTTTCTCATTGCTCGTTCTATAGACAGTAAATTCTCTCTTGTGCTGGTTACTATCTTGGTAGTTTGACATTAATAAATTCCCCAATTGATAAAAAAAAATCATTGTTATTGTTTGAGTAAAAACACTTTCTTAAATTCATACATCTCAATTATTGAATTTTCATTAAATCGTAAATTTCTATTGATGTGGTTCTTCCTGATTGCTCTAGTATATCACAAAGTTGAAACCTTATGTAGTGCTATACTCTCATATCGCTTAAGAGTCGAGACGAATGATCGCTTATAGTGGCAAAGTTAGGATCTGCATTGAGCAGGAGTTGACGATAAATTTATGACAAAAATTTGATTCTGAATCATTGAAAATAATAGATTTTAAACATAAATCAATTTAAAATTGGATAGTATTAACACAAATTGATTGAATTTTGTTAAATTTGGTGTTCCTAATTGTGATTTTAAATTAAATTTCCTTTAATTCAGCTAATAAAATAAATTTGTAGGGGAACTTTACTAGTTTTAAAATTAAAAGGATTTAAATATGAAACAAAACAAATTTGAAGGACTGGATGAGTAGGGCCCATGCTAGTCCCTATAAAAATATGTCATTGATCTCTTATAAGCAGTTTCTTTCTTTAAATCACTAAAGCACCTTTACAAGGACAAAATCGTGAGGGTTCATGATCTCAGATAGGACAATAGCTCAGTGAATAGGTCTAGCGTGCAATCGTTGAAAGACATGATCCACAATAATTAAAGTCGTCTGTAGAAATTCGAGCAAAAAATCGTCGAACTAAAGCTATATTCCTAAGCCCCTTAGCCTCCACTTTTATGCAATATGGGGGTTATTATAGTGTCATTCTCATATATCACTTAGGAGTCGAGCCCAAAGTTGTGTTCCTAAGCCATTAGGCATCGACTCCTAAGCGATATGAGGACAATTGTAGTGTTATACTCCCACATCGCCTAATAATCAAGACTAATGATCGCTTATAAGCACATTTCTCTCTCAAACCACTGAAACGCGGGGGTTATTGCAGTGTCATGCTCACACATCGCTTAGAAGTCGAGGCCAAAGCTGTGTTCCTAAGCCCTTTGGCCTCGACTCATAGACGATATGAGGACAATTGTAGTGTCATACTTCCATATTGCCTAAGAGTCGAGACCAATAATCGCTTATAAACACATTTCTCTTTCAAACTACTGAAACGTCTTTTCAGAGACAAAACCGTGAGAACACATGAGTTAGAGCGGATAATATCTCAATTAATAAACTTAACGCGCGATCGTCGATAGACATATATAGTCTACAACACCTCCAATACATACTAATTAGCAATTGTGCGAGGAGACGAGTAGTTTAAAAGAACTTGCTTACAGCTTAATAATAGAATAGTGATGAAGGGAATATTCATGATTGCCTAAGTCACTTTTAGGAGAATCGCACTTTGGTCAATGTAGAGAATCCAATGTTGCCTGGTCTTCCAATCTCGCGTAAATTTCAAGTTTATCAAAAAAATAACTTCTTTAATTCAGTTATTTTTTCTTTAAAAAAATACATTAGGAATATTTTTTAAAGCTGAATACATTAGAACTAGTTATAACGTTATAATATAAGTGATGCGATCTTTATCAAAGTTGTCAAACTCACACGCTCTTATAATAATCATGTCATCAACAGCAATCATATAATTCTTTTCTTCTAGAGGCCTAAACATATTGATCCTTATAATGATGAGCAATTATTCTGATTTTCCTGAAAGTTTTAGAATGCTCTAGTTTTGTTGGTTGCTTCCTAATTATTACTAAGAATAAAATAAGTTGCATTTGTTTGGAATTAATTTATTTCTGAGTTTCATGTCCCCTTTTGCTTAAATTATATGTTTAGGTGGCTTAATTAGTTTTAGTTGTGCTTATATATATTTCTTAGTTAATTTTGATTTGTGAAGTATGTAATATCACTCCTAAAATTAAAATGATGGCAATCATCTAAAAGAAATAAAAAGAGAGAGGAGAATCATCTTCTTTTAAGAAAACCATGCACCATACAATAAACAAAAATTTAAACAAAAGCGAAAATTGATAGCAGATTTTTTCTTTTTTTGAAACTCAACTCCCTTGGTTACAATGGATATGGTGATTGACCATCAAAAGCAGAGTAGCACAAAGTACAATCATCATATACTTCTAATAGGAAGCCTAACAAAATGCCAAGGGTTATACATATATTTCAGCGAAACCATGGATTTTAATCCATATTTCACTTCAACAAACTCTCTCTAACACTCAAAATTAAACAAATAATAATAATTGAACTAGTAATTAATATATCTTGTATATGTCTTGTCTCTCTTCATGCTGCAACACCTGCAATAACCAAATCAAGTTTTGTAAGCTAATCTTAAAACCTTGACAATGACAATAATTATTAATATATTCCAGAGATATTATTCATACCCAGAAATAGAGAAAATATGTTTAGAAGGAAGTTCTGCTGTTAAGGTCTCTTGGGGCATTGCATTTGAAACACTCCATTCTGCTAGCAAAGTTGTGTTCGTTGCATCCCCACCTGTTCATGTCAAAAGTATATAAACATGCTTAACACTCTTTAATATTCATTGTTCTAACATGGATATTGCGAAAAAGAAAGACTCTTCACTTTCAAAAGTAGTAAAAAATGAGTTTAGTACTTAAAGTTGTATCTTTCAAAATGCATCTACGTTTAAAGCACATTGCATTTTCAATAATAGTTATTATTGTTTTGAATTCAAATAAAAAATTTTCTAAATTCTCGAATTTGAATTTTGAGTGTAGAAATAAAAACTCTAAAATTTGATCGAATTCTGCTAACGAATTAGTTAGATATCAGAAAAGCATAAACGTTAATTTTAGAAAACGTTATGCATAAACATATTACTAACAGGTGTCGATAAGATTTGAAAAGTTACCTGGTGCAAATCCAGTCTCCGGATTTCCATCCAGATCGGTTGCCGCCACTACCACCAAACCCTCTAGAGCGAGAGAAATCAGAGTCGAAAGCACCAACAGTGTCATCCTTGAATGCACCACACTTGAAGCAGCTGGAGCGGCTAGCGAAGTTGTGGGTTCCACAGTTTCCGGCAGTGCAATACCAGTCACCAGGGCGAACATCAGAGCCTGTGAATCCAAGGGAGGATCCACCTCGGCCACCGAACCCACTGAAGTCTCCTCCTCCATACTTGGAGTCGCCGCATCGCTGGCACGAGTCTCTCCTTTGGAAGTTCAGGTGCTGGCATGACCTACAGTTCCAGTCTCCTGGCCGGCTCATTTTCTTCTTTTCTGCATGGCAAACTTGAAACATTTGATCCCCTAGCTAGTAGTTGAATTCTTTATTTAAACTAAATAAACCAACCAACCCACCAATGTTAAAATGTCTTTTTATAAGTACATAAATAACGAACAAACATGAACTTCTGAAAAATATAAAATAAAGATTAGAATAGGTGAAACGACATGACATAATTAATAAATAAACAAGCTCGAAGCTAGCATTTACGGGTGCTAACCTTAATTAGGAAGAGGTTGAGAAATAGAGAGAAGTTGCGAGGTACAAGGATTGATTGAAAGAGGAATGAATTGGTGATGAGAGAAATGAGGGATAAGAGTGTGCTTATATACAAGGTTAGACCACACAAAAAGGGAATAAGTGGAGGGCCGTGTTACGTACTTTTTCGTGTTCTTCACCTTGCTAAAGAGAAAAAATATATATATTGAAAATTAATAAATATTGGGAAAACGAGAATCAAACAAAACCTAAAGTAGGAAACAGAGATAAAGAAAGAAATTCCAGCTGCGATTCCAAAGACTGGGATTTTTCGATATTTTGCACAAACATATGTTACTTTAGGTGTTGATTCTTTTAGGGTTTTTCTTGGACGTGAAAATTGAAAACATGCATGCACATAATATTGCCCACACTTACACTCATTAAGTTTTATGCTTGCTAGTGCTTCTCCTTTTAAAAGCGAATCAAAATCCACCACTGTAATTGTTAATGAGCCATCTCTGCTACTCATTAAGTAATATATTGTGTCTCATTTCCACATTTTACTTAATCTCCCAGCTATCTCACCCATCTTTATTCACTTGTTTTTAGGAGTATGATATGAATTAATTCATCATATATATAACCAAAAAGAGTTAAATTTCAAATTCGTATCAAGAGCTTTTACTTTTTTAAAAAAAATAGTAATAATTAGATTTTCAAATAATCAATGATTTTTAGATAATTAATTCTAATAATGTCTATTTATTATTTTTAATAATGAATAGAAGTTCTTTGTCTTGAACTCTCATGCATTATTAGTAATTGAAACTCCAATTTCTGAAAGCTAAATACTACTAGATATATAAACTTATTGGTATAGGCGACCTCATATAAGTAGATGTATTTATAATATTTTAATAACTGCTCGAGAGTGGCAATTTATCACTTTAGGCCATTTAGCTAATTAATTATAAAAGATTACTTAGTTGCTTAGTTAGGCTCAATATTACACGAGATTTTCCTTAACTAAGCTAGGTAGACCTATATCTACGCCACAATGGATATCTAGCTTGGAATACACACAAGAATCTTCTCAACCTTTATTTTACCAACCAATTTTTAGTTTGGTTGCTTTGTTCATCAATGAGGGGAAAAAATTTAGCTGTGGAATATGCACATGCGGAGAGGGAATAATTACGTACAAGACTAGTCAAAGGGTTTAGGGTACTTTAGGTGGTGATTGAGTGAGTTCATGTAAGTAAGAGCAACAAAATCGAGGATTCCACTTAAAGCAAACAGGACATGTTGTCCTCCTTTAACCACAACAGTCTTAATCCAAAAATCTCCTAGCTAAATCCAGTTGTCAACCCTCAACCCTAAAAAAGGCTCATTTGACCACAACATTTGGGATCCTCAACTCACTAATGTGGTAGCACCACTAAGTAAAATTGGACTGTACAAGGAATCCTAGCTATCAACATTTTAATATACCATACATATTGTTGCGAGTCGTAAACAATTATTGGTATTGTTTATTTTGAAGTCATGCTTAGTTTGCATGATTTTGTTATTAAAAAAACGCATCGATAATTTTAGAAAAAGAATATTTACAAATAATATTCTATAGCTCAATTTCTAAATAATATGAAAATCATAGCCAACTAAATATGTTATTATCTTTTTTTTCCCTTTGTCAATGTGGCTACATAAAAATAGCCTGAAGGCCCACTTCTCTATTATTTTCATGAGAAGTCATGTCTCCCTCAATTTATACTTTAAGAATCAACAAATTGAAAACAAATGCATGACCATAAAATTGTTGTCACTTTACATATCTGAATATTCCCTTTTTTCGTACCATAGTTCCCTGCCCTCTAATAATAGAATGCAAATAAATTTGGAGATCTTATATTCCCATTTTCTTTCTTTCCAACAAATCTATACATTTGGTATCTAGTAATTAATAATCACATTTTTTATGCCCAAAGTCTATCTTGATGTATTTAGTAATCTTTCTAATTACATTGTGTACAAAAAATGAATGCTTTCTCTTTACATTGTTTCTTCTTATTTGAATTTACTGGAGTACTATTTTTATAACTTGAAAAATCAAAATTTCACTTGAATCAAAATAGCGGCCGTCTCTTTGTCTAAAAAATTGTCTGATTTTCACGTGAAGAAATGCAAAATGTAGTCTTTTAAGAGCATGTTTCATTTTTTTTTCCATATCTAAATCTCACGCAATGATTTTCTTTCTTCTTGTATATAGGAGAGATATTTCACGTAATGATACAAAAAAATAAAAAAAAAAAAGAAAAGAGAAAGGGAAAATTCAGAGTTTCAATAAAGAGAGAGGTTGAAGCTTGAAAATGATGGAAAAACAAGTCTTCGAGGTATGATTTTGACCAACTTTGGCTTTAATTTCCTTTCCTTTTCTGCGGCTGCTATTCCAATTTCATCTTTAATGATAGTTATGATTCTGTCAAAAAAACACAAATAAGGGAATTGAGAAGAGGGTCTGGCCTCCATTCTCTTGGAGAAGGGAAAAGGAGAGAGGGGAAGGGAGGCAAACTGTAAAGATGGGAGCAAAGGAGAGAGCAAAATTAAAGGGAAGGTGTGCTGATTCGATTCGATTCTCTTCTCGGGAATCACACCCATGCAATGACCACGACCAACTCATTTTTGAACCCTCCGTTTTGTCTCTCTTTGCTTTTCCTAATTCGCCTCCCCTTGTTTGTGTGCGCGTGTGATTTGCTAAAAGATAATTCCACCTAACCTTTCTTTTGTTTTCCTTCAGGGTTTCTCAAACCTCTTCAGAGTCGTTCAAGATTGTTACGTTAATTACTAAATCAACAATTAATTAATAGTTATATACTGCTATTAATAAACTAGTAGTTCATTGATGCGGATAGTAGCAACGAACATACCACAAATACCATGTAGCTAGCTAGTCTTAATTTGCTTTATTGCTTTTCCCATCTTCAACAAAGGTGAATATTCTCCTCCCAGGCCATTGAGGCATTACATTCTTACCCTACACTAGTTGAGAAATTGGAGGAATGCAACTTAGATGGACCTTGAACAAAGAGGTTCGACTCTGACTTCTCGTCAATAATTACACTCAACTTTTAGCCCGGATCGTCCTATTCCTGATAAAATTTCAGGCAAACAAGTACTACCCATCCGTACCCAAACACGGTCAGAACAAAAATTAACAAAATATAGAAAGGGAGTGTTTCTATTTAAACCACGCTTTTCTCATTTCATTCCAATTGAAAACACATGGGATTGCTCATTTCATGACAACGATAAATATCACATCAAAAGAAAAAGGAAAAACCAAAAAGAAAGAAAGAACGAAAGCAGTTGCAGATACGTGGAATGCTTTGGGTGGAGTTAGGGGAAAGACCAAATGCGGTGTACAATTGAGATTCTTTGATTAATAGGAATATGCATTTAAGGATACGTTAAGGCTACAAAAGAATAATAGAAACAAATGTAGGACTCCAAAAACATAATGTTCGATCAAGTAATCTTAGGCCGTAAAGATACAGAGCATATGATTTTTCAAAAACCATGCGATGTATATACAAAAATCTTACATCCTTGTCATGAAATGCTGATTGCCGCTTACAAGTTTCCTGGCTTCTTCCCCGGAATTTCCCCCCTCTAGTCCATCTTGTGCTGCTATGCAGGGACTAGATGAAGTTCAAAATTGTAAGGCAAATTACAAGACAACTTGGACCTGTAATGGCCACAATTGACATGTTACGACAACTTAATAATCGATTATAAATGATACCTGCCCTACATCAAATATTTAGGGTACAAGTATGAAGTTGGAACATAAAAATGAACGGAAATGCTAGAATTCAAAAAATAAACTTACAAAAAGACTTCAAAGCAGGAGCGGTCAGAAATGATGCTAAGATCCTGTTCTACTTCGGCTACCAGAGCCAGCAGCATTCCTGAAACCGAAGGATTCAGAATTATGCAAATCCCT
>CAODLS010330205.1:0-20692 GCA_948243855.1 Flueggea neowawraea
TTCACAATAACTTGAGATTCACAGAATAATTAATCACCAATTTTTATAATCCATTAAAATACATATATACCTACAATTTTTATGTTTTCCATATTAACAAAATGTCTCTCTAAACTGTTCAAAAGGAAGCTACAATCACAACATTCACAACTATTCCAGAACAGAGTTAATTCTAAAATAGGTTCGGTAATATCAACATATCTCGACGAATACTCAAAACAATTGATCACGGTTTGCTTATAAATTTAGATAATACATAGGGATATAACTTTCGTGTTTTAAGTTTCTTAAAATTATCACTCTAGCATGTCCAAAAGTGCAAAACAATCTGAAACCACTGTAGAGACTTACCCAAGTTTTCTTCTTAATCTCTCCTCTTTTCTTCGAGTTTTTTGTTTGTAAATGTGAAGGTTCTGGACAAAATGAGATTTTTTAAGGTATTTATATGATCCAAGCATAGTTAGGTCTGTTTAGATTGTTTTTATTGGTTCAATTTCTCTACTTTTTAATTTAGTCCTTAAACTTACATTCTATTCAACTTCAACCTTACGTCAACTCCTTCATGTAACATCTTTTATCATTTAAATCCCTAAACCTTTGCTTTTAATATATTTAATAAAATTTTACAAAAATTATATTATGATCCCATTGTACTTGTAATAGCACTTATCGTATTTATATGCATTATCAACCTACCGTTTAATACTCTAATCATACTATTTCTATTAGCATCCTTTTGATTTCATTCTCTTTTTTTCGATGTAATATTTGCAAATAATGCCAATATATGTAAATGCATATAATGAGCTATCATGAATATGAACAATGATATATGCAATGAGGTTGAGGATGTGACAAAATCAGACCAGTATAGAATATTCATATGACTTACAAAGGCTCTCTTTTTTAGACTAATTGTGACAAATCCCTATGTGAGTATAAAAGGATGTCTCTAGTAAGAGAAATGAAGAGAGAAACATTGGGCAAGCTTTGCTTCATTGATTTTCACTCATATTCTCTTTGCTCTCTGCTCTTTCTTTCACACCTTCTATATATCATTTGCTTTGAAATTACTGTGGGTTGGTGTGAGTAGTTTTTAGAGATTGGGAAAGATCTTGTAACAAGTAATCTATTTGCTTAAAGGGTACTTAGGTTTTTCTTATTTTGTTTCCTTGAAAAACAAAAGTGTGTGATTTTTTTCTTATTTTGTTTCCATAGAAAAACAAGTGTAAAGGTTGCCTTGTTAGCCTAGAAAACAAGAGATGTGTAAAAGGTTTCCCTCCACTCGTGAAGTGAGAAGCTTAGTGGATTCAATCTTTCAAACAAAATTTGAGGAGTGGATGTAGATCAAAGAAGGCAGAACCACTATAAAAATTGGGCTTTGTTTATCTTTCCCTTCATCTCTTTTATTTTCATTTTTACTTGTTCTTGCTCATATTTGGTTTGGATTGAATTGTTTGTGTTTTGCTTTCAAAAAGTTTCCAAAAGGTTTTCAAAGTTTGCAAACAATCCAATTTACCCCCATCTTGGATTGCCATAGTGGGGCAACATAAATGATATTTTTTCTTTTGGATTTAGGCTGAGTAAAAACTTAAAGATTGAGTTAGATCAAGAAAGTAATTAAAAACTGACTATTCCATCGAATTGATTTCTCTATGGAGTGAATTGACTTGAGTAAGATGATGCAAATCAATCTTGACTTTTTGTATTTCAAATTAGAGAGAAAAAGTGCTCAAAACAATGATTTTTGGGCGAAAGATGTGCATCCCTAAGGGTAGATGCAAGTCCTTAGCTGCCTAAGTGGTAAAATTGTCAATACAGATAGTTTGGACCATTTTCAACAAAGTTGATGGTGACTTGCGTCCCCTCTCAACAAACATGTGTCACCTTTGCAAAATCTCACAAAACATGTCCCCTTTCATATGCCTTAACTTATAACTACCCAACTTATTCAATTCTCACGCCCTCTGCACACCCAAAACCCTAATTTGACACTAGAATAGCTCTCTTCTTGCTCCCTCTCATCCTTTATTTGAATTCCATCAAGAAACATGCTCCAAATCCCTACTCCAACACTCATTTTTCTTATTATCACACATTTCCACTCTATCTTAGACCATCAATAGGTGATTTCTAGCCTTAGGACACCTATTTATGCCTAATGTAATTCGTTCTAAACTAAAAGAGTATGTTCTTTGTTGGTTTGCATAAAAAGGTCACATTTTGAAGGGAGAAAGTGAGCTGGCATGTAGAATAATTGGGTTACAATAAAGGTCAGAACTTGATGTCATTTGGTGGTGTTGGATAGATTGAGTTGATTATGCCACATGTCATAGTTAAAAGTTAGATTTTGACAGAAGGCACCTATAATTTTGAAATTACTTGAATGACACATTTCTAAGTTAAAGTTTACAAAATTCCATTTTTTGAAATCTGAATCTTAGAAATGCTAGATTTAGTCAAACAAAAGTCAATTTCTAGCGTCATTTCCTCACTTTTTCTCTTTCTCTCTTCATTTTTTCTCTCCTTGTCTCTCACTCTTTGTCTCCCGCTCATCCTCTCTCTCGTTTAATTTTCTCTCTCTTCGATCCTCTCCATCCTCTTCTCCGCTGTTCTATTTTCTTCTCTCGTCACTATCTCTCATAGGTTTCTCTTTCCGCGTCGCTCTCTCTCATAGATTTCTCTTCTCTCCTCATCGCTCTCGATGCTCTTTCTCCTCCTCGATTTTATCTCTCATCCTTGGTTCTTACTCTCATCTAGACCTCGTCTCTTTCTCATCTTCCAGTATCGGTGAATTGCGTTGGCAACGAGCGGCGGTAGATTGAGGGTGTGGGTGGCGAACTGAGACAGTGATAAGTTTAAAAGATCTAGTGTTTGCAACGAACGTGGACGGTAATGCGACAAAGTTGGTAACTAGGTGGCGACGACGATGTAGATCTAGGGTTTACTGTTTTGGGCGGTGGCGGTTTGAAGTTAGATTAGGGTTTGTTGTTTTGGTTGGTGGCGGCTTGAACGTGGCGTAAAGCTGCTGCCTTATTGTGTTTGTAGCGAGATTATGCAAAGAGCCATTAGTCCTTTAAAATTTTCATAAAGTCATTAAAAATTGTTGTTTGTCCATGTACTCTTTTTGTGAGGCTGTTTGTAGACTATTTTGTATACTATTGAAGGCCTTTTGTACAGGTTTGAAGACCTTTATACGCTTTTGTATACCAAATTAATTACCATTAAATTAAATTAAAATTTATAAATATTATGTACACCAAATACATATATATACAAATAATTTTGTTTATTTATTTTTAAATATTATGCCAAAAATTTATTAAATCAAATTTCTTAAAAATAAATTATGAACTCCCTTTTGAAGACCTTTTGGAGACTTTTGAAAACCTTTGTGACCTTCTGGAAAATTAGAATTTTTTTAAAAAATAATTCAACTTAATTTAAAAAAATTGTGACATTTGAAGACCTTTAGAGACTTTTTGGAGACCTCTATAGACCTTTTAAAGACCCTTAAAAACTTTCTAGAGATCTTTGGAAAATCAGATAGTTTATTTAGCTGGAATTTAATTTGCAAAAAAATTAATTTCTTGCTAAATATCATAATTTCTCCCTAGTATGACATTTGTTAAATTCAATTTATTTTTTCTGACATTTTTCAAATTTAGAAACTTAAATGGCTGTTGTCAAATTTAGTATTTATTTTTCTAATAAAAGGGTGATTTTTCCTATTTCTAATGATTGTGAGCACCAGAAAATTAGTTAAAATAAAATATTTTTAGCATCTTAATTTTCCGATAGAGCAAATTCTTGCCCCAAACCTACTTGAAACATTTTAGAGACAATAACAAATATCTTTAACATATTTTCCATACAAAAAAAAATGAAAAATAATTTCCTGGATCCATTTTCAAAAATTCATTTCCCATAAAAAAATTCCTTACCTTTCACAAACAACCGGCGCCGTAGTTGGTTGCAACCCCTGTGCCAAAAGTTTACATAGCAAATTATGAAACCTGAGGCGAAGATCCTTGATTGGCCACAAGTTGGCTAGTTAACATCCTTGATTATATATGCCACATAGTAGGTTTTAAAAGATTATTTAATATTTAGTGTAAGTATAGACATGTTACTGGTTATTTGGAAAAAAGTTTTACAAAGTATGATAATTAAACTTCATTGAATTTAGTCTGCTGACCCATTTATAAATTTACATTAGATTTATGAAAATAATAAAATAATATTAAAATTTAGTTCATTTAATACTACTTATTTGTTAACTTTGGTCCTTATTTAATTTATATAATATTATTTTTTTTCAATAATTTTTTTTAATTACTATATATGTATTATGTATTTTTACATTATATTAATGTACAAAACTTAAATCGAAACCTACAAGCTACGCAAACTGCCATAATTAAACATATAATTCTTTATATACTACTCATTATCCACATTGATCATGATTGAGAAACCTTAATTTTAATATTTTATTGATATCAATAACACTTAACTACAGTTTCTCTCTATATTTTTCAAAAAATTAATCTCCTTAGATTAAAAAAATGTAAAACATATATGTCGAAACTGCGCATCACAGAGTGACTAGTTAATACTAATGACTCATATTGAATATATTAAAAAGGAGTTAATTCATCAATGGCATATTGACTAATAAATTACACATAAAAATCTGTTTCTGTGAGTTGTAGCATGGAATTTCCGCAAATGACAAACGTAGCAAATACTGTGTATTATTGATGTCCTTGCATTTTGGCATGAGAAGGAGACGCATCAAAATCACCGTGGTGATACGTTTGAAAGAGTTACCTAATTAGCAGAATAAATTTTATCATTTGAAGATTCTGATGAGATCGGAACAACTCGTCCAACAGAAAATGCAGGTTGTGAGGGCCTAGGAAGTGCTATAGTATCGCTAGCCAACATGACGACGACATATGACATAGCGGGTCGATCGGCAGGATCCTCTTGCACACGCAACAAACCAATATTAATACATTTAAGCACCTCAGCTGCAACTCTTGAGTTTGTAAGTAACGGGTCTATCAACTCCAAGCCTTCACCCTTAGACCACATCTTCCATGCCTGAAATTAACAATGAAGGGTGATGCAAACTGAACAATATTGCTATGAAAATTGGATTAAAGTTATAGGGACTTACATAAGTAAGGAGGCTTTCACCCTGCTCTGATGAATAAAATCCATTGTTCCTCTTCCCACTACTAATCTCTAATACAATTACTCCAAAACTGAAAACATCTGATTTTACAGAAAATAATCCTTCCATCGCGTATTCTGGCGCCATGTATCCACTATTTAAAGTTCAGGGAAAAAACAAAATTAAAGGCTAGTTTTTTCTTTAACATCATAATCCTACCATATCATGAGTACACTATCCATTTAAAGGCTTGCTTGGCCAATTAAAAAAATAGTTTACAAGTCATAACAGATTTTTCAAATAATGGAAAGTAGAGAAAATAACACGATTTTTTTTAAAATATATTTTATATGATATATGCTAAAAAAATGTTGGATGTAAAGCTTTCCTGACAATTTAAAAGAATAAGAGGTAAAGATACATACTATGTTCCAACAACTCTGTTAGTATTAGCTTGATTTTGGTTTCCATCAAAAATTCTTGCCATTCCGAAGTCTGATATCTTTGGATTCATGTCACAATCAAGCAAAACGTTGCTTACTTTAAGATCTCTGTGAATGATTTTGAGACGAGAATCTTCATGCAAATACATTAGGCCACGAGCAAGACCATGAATGATGCTAAATCGTCTTTGCCAATCAAGTTGAACAGCCAAGTTTGGATCTTATAAGAAATAAGAATGCAAAAAATAGTCAGTTGTTTTCCGATTATGGAAAGAGCAAGTCGATGGTTGTAAAGCCATACCAAACAGAAACGAATCAAGGCTTTTGTTGCGCATGTACTCATAGATGAGCAATTTTTCATTCTTCTCTAAGCAGCACCCGACAAGTTTGACAAGGTTTTTGTGTTGTACTCTGGCAATTAAAGTGACTTCATTCATGAACTCTGTCAATCCCTGACCTGAATTTCTCGAGAGTCTCTTTACTGCAATGCATTTACCATCTCCTAATGTGCCCTGGAAGAATGTTGCGAATGAATTATGCAATAAAATTTTTTATGCAGATAAATAATTTATAGAATTATTTATTTGTTAATGTAGGTAACAACTGCATAAATTTCGCGTTATTTGAAGTGCATAGTGCTGATAGAGGTTACAAGCATGAATACCTTATACACAGGCCCAAAACCACCTTCTCCAAGTTTGTTTTCATCAGAAAAATAATGAGTGGCTTTATGCACAATGTCTAATTGGATAAAAGGAAAATCCTGAGACTCTATTGGCTTCTCTTCTTCAATGCTTCCTTTCAGATTTCTGTCTCCATTTCTTGATCTCCCCAAATCAAGTAAGTGAAATTCTTGGCTAGTTTCACTCACACCAGCTGATATTTCGAGTTCAAATGCTTAATTGACATAAGATAAGCATTGTATACATTGGAAACATTTTGAGGGAATTTCGTATAAAGTGTAATTGATATCTGACATTAATATATTTACCTTTATTCAGCTTCTTTCTTTTGCGTAAGATATAAATGTAACATCCAAGTAGCAGCAGCGGCAGCCCTATTATAGATGATATGCTTACGCTAATTACCATCTTGCTTGAATCGCTCCCTTGATTTAAGACATGCTTGTAAGTAATATGTTCATAATAAACATATACTATAAGGGAGTTTATAAGTATATTTAATATTAGGAATTTGTAGATGTAACTCTCTAGATGATGATTGTTGATAAAAATTCAAGAACATATATAAATAAATGGACATAGTAAGTACTTAATCTTACTTTTCCCCCTGGATAATAAACTTGGAGTTGGAGCTCGAGGAAGAGGCTGCGGCGGCGATGGGATCAGAGTTGGAATATCATAAAATTCATATGATTCATATCGGATGTTACAACTTGTAGTTAAGATTCTTCCCCCGGGCCTGTTGCTACAACAAAGTGAAACCTGACCCAGAAGAGACTGAAAACACTGCCGACACTCCCACGTGGATAGGTCCGGCGTGCACTGCGCAAGCGTATACACCCTTTGAGACGAATTAGAAGTATAATTCACATCTTTCACTGCAAACTTCCTGGATGAGTTCGCCGCCATTGCAGCTATCTCTCTCAGCGTGGTTCGCACCATCTCCATAAAGCTTGCTGGGTTTCCAGTTATGTTCCCTGCATTCCACGCGTACAGTGTATCACGCTGGTTCAAGCTGGGAGACACGGACACGTTTGAGTAACGTAAGAGGCACTTATCGTACCATACCACGGCCTCTTTTTCGATCGGGCAACTATCTGATATCTGTTGGGTAGCTTGGCTAACACACACATAGCAGGCTTCGGTGCTGACGTCACCACTGCAAAGATAGAGACCGTAAACGTCATCTGGGTCCCGGCCAACAGAGGCGTTGTAGAAAGGAGTGCCAGTGTTTCCATTAGTTGAGACGAGAGAGGAGAGCAGGCGTTGGAAATTGCTTTCGTAGATGCTGTTTCTGGCGAAAGTTATGGTGTTTCGACATAGGGAATATAAAAAAGGACTAAAAGGGCCATATTGGGCTTGGGTGGTAGTGATGACGGTGGTTAGGCCAATCAAGGATAGCAGGATTAAGGAGATTCTTTGCAGAGATTGCATTCTATCACAAACAAAGATACTACTGCACTTTTAGGACAGAGGTAGAAACACCATGATGCGGATCAAGTAGCGTTGTGCTTCATCGAAAGCCTGGATTCGGCAAAAGAGACTGAGGCGTGCGACAGAATTTTTAACGGCCATAATTTTTTGATCCTGATGAGTTACAAGACCCACAATATACCAAATCAAAGTTCGTTCAGAGACCTACGATTTGTTATTGGGTTTACCCATAACTGGCCATTTTTAGGCTCGAAAAAGACATTTAAAGCCTTTTGAAGGCCCATAACATTTTAGTGTGGTTATTTTTGTCTTTTCCATGTTAGGGTTTGAGTTACTTTCTTTAAACATTTGTTTTGACCGAATTCCATGCAGTTTTTTTTATCATTTGTCATATTTTAGATGTTTTTTCCCAAATTTTGATTTTTGAATGCCTATTTTTTTGATATTCGTTGAATTAACAAGTTTGTAGAAAATTGTTTCTGATATTTGTGTTCGAATCAACATATTCAATAATTATCTCATTGATTTTATAAGCTTATGCTACATCACATCAAGTATAAAATATGCAAGTACATAATTAGGTTACTTGACAAAAAGTGACACAACGAAAATTTTCTTAATAAATAACTAAATTCAACAGATGCATTTAATTTATGTTTACATTTCAACATAATCCCATCCGAAACATCTAATTTTAACAAAAAATAGCCTCCCACTTGACAATCAAATTAGTTATCTCAACCAAAATTGTGATATTAGCATAGCCGAGGGAAGACTTAATGACTTGTCAATGAAGCAAGTCAAGGAGTCATTGTTATAGATACAAATTCATATACGCAACCACTAATATTTGGAAAAACGTAAAGGGAGACAAAATAAACGATGTATTTTTTAGTGATAGCAAACGAAGTCAATAGCGGCTTCTACAAGACTACATCAGCCCAAATAAGTCCAAGAAATTTCCTGGTGCAGGAAAATAAGGCTTGGATGAACTTCTACAAGACTACATCAGCCCAAATAAGTCCAAGAAATTTCCTGGTGCAGGAAAATAAGGCTTGGATGAAGCGTTAAAAGCAAATTTAATTTGATAGAAAGTACTCTTTAAAAAAAATTGATGGAAAGTACTTTGCTTATTTGGAGTTGACTTAAATTTTTACACGTTTCGTTATGGAGCAGCTGACACATCCAATTCTACATGGGCATGTCGAAGAGTTGACGGACGAGGATCAAGTTCAACATGGACTTGTCGAAGAGGGTTCTCAACCTAAGCTTCAAGACAATGATCAAGTGCAAGATCAACAAGCTTTCAATCCAATTAGCATATCTTCAGGACATATAACAAGATATCGATCAAAGAAGTTTCAACAAGTATTAATCCATCATCTACAAGGCTTGGTGAATTCAGCTAGTGAAGGTTTACAAGGCCACCAAAGCTTTGGAATGAGTTTAGCTTAAATTCAATACAACTTAATTCAAATTCAAGTTACTAATGGGTTTAATTAAGAGTGTTTTTAATGGGCTAACCGAATTTATTATTTGACATACATTAGTTTCCTATATTTTTTGTATTCAATTTTATGGTAACTAGCTTATAATTAGGAGTTCTAGTTTATGATAATTAGCTCTTATTTAGGTGTCCTAATTCATCAAGGACAACTTTTGCAAGACTATTTAAATTTGTTTAGCCAAATCACTAGACATATTTTTGATGTTTTTAACCTAAAGGTTGTTTTGCTTTTATCTTTGTGTTCTTGAGTAGAATACATGCTTTAAGAAACATTCAAGCAGTTTAATCATCTTCTTGTGGAGTGTTTCAAAATTGAAATTCAGAAATAAATGTTCTTTATTCTAATTCGTTCATCAATCATCTAAGTACTCTGATTTTTAACCATACTTAGGGGTTGAACTGAATTGGTGCTTGGGGTTTTCACGTTAATGTGTTGGGGGTCTAAATATATAAAGGGGTTCTCAATCTTATTCATGGAGGTTTCATGTCTTTGGTATCAAAGCTTTGGCTATATATTAAGTTCTTTACAACATTTCATTTCCTTAATTTTGATTTCTTACGTTTGTTGTTTCTTTTTTAATTCAGTTCATAGTGCTTCTTTGTGCTTTGTTGTTGTTTGTTAGTTTTATTCTTATTCTTGATTGGCTCTTTTGCCTTGCAATCTGAAATTTATTAAAAAAAATCAGATTTTTGCATCCGTGGTTGAAGAGTTTAAAAAAAAAGAACTAAGACAAAAAAAAAGGAAAGAATTTGGATGCATGCGTGATTGAGGTCAAATTCAGATCTGCTTTATATTTATTACTCCTATTTCATATCCTACCAACTCTTGTCATATCTTGTGTGAAAAATTGCATATCATTATATGACATATCTTCTAAATTTGTGTCTTTTTATTCTAGATAGATCTCCGTATTTTTTTCATGTCTTTTGCATATATTTGAGTTTTTCTAATTTATTGTTTCTTAATTGTTATATTTTTTTTCCTTGTTGACCGAATTGCATCAAACTTGTTTTGCAAACTTCAATTTCAAAATTCCACACATTACAAGCTATTTCAATTTGTTTCTAAAAATGTGATTCACCTAAGAACATAAAAGAATTAGTTAGAGTGGTGTGAGAAAAAACTTAAGTGAATTCATTAATTGAGATAAACACGAAGATCCCCATCATTTGAGTGCAAACAAGTGAGGGAGTGCTTGCGAGGTTCTTGAATTATATTTTTTACCCTTTGTTTCTAACCTTCATTCACAGCAATGTAAAACCAAAGTGGAGATAATGGAACTGGCCATGAAGCTAGATTATGTGAGGCCTATGAAGGGGAGTTTGCACATTTTAATAGAACTATGGAGGCTATGAGGGAAGCATTAGAGCGCATGGATGCAAAGTTGCAAAAGGTTGAAAGGGCAACACCAAATCACAATGGGAGGCAAAGGGAAGGAAGAAACCAAAATCCTCAAATTGATGACTTCGAAGATGCAAAATTTGATTACAATGAGGATGACAATGCAACCATTGATGGAGTGGGCGTACTTAGAAGTGGAGGCAGAGGAGGTCGAGGTTTTGGTAGGTAGAGGGAGATGGCAAGACAACCAGGTCTATGGTAGAAATCGAGGCTTTGATGTCTTTGTGGATAGGAATTTGAGGAACATTAAACTCAATATTCCTCATTTTCAAGGTAAATCAGATCCGGAGGGTTATTTACAATTGGAAAAAAAGGTGGAACTCATTTTCGATTACCATCAATTTAGTGAGGAGAAGAAGATTAAGCTTGCGGTTACCCAATTTTCAGATTATGATATAGCTTAGTAGGACAACTTGGTGACTAGTAGAAGGAGAAACTTGGAGTACCCAATTGAGACTTGGTATGATTTTAAGTCTACAATGAGAAAGAGGTTTTTACCTAGACATTTTCATAGGGAACTTGTGCAAAAACTTCAGTTTCTTAGACAAGGCAGTAGAATTGTGGAAGATTACTATAAGGGGATGGAAATGATTATGATTAGGGTTTGTATAGAGGAGGGTATAGAGGCCACCATGACATGATTCTTGGCTGGTTTGAATAAGGAGATAGTTGATTGAGTGGATTTGCAACCTTATGTGGAGTTAGAAGAGATGGTATATATTGCCATCAAGGTGGATAAACAACTCCAAGGTAGAGGGGCAGAAAGGTATGTTGCTAAACCTTATTGCAACTCTAATTCTTCTTGGAAAAAAAGTGATTTTAATAGTGGAAATAAGGTTGTCTATTAGGTGCTAAGGGACGAGTCGACTCGATTTCCAAAGACAAACCTAAGACCGAAGAATCTAAAGGAATAAATATGGACATTAAGTGCTGGAAGTGTCAATGTGTAAGTCATATTAGTAAGGAGTGTCCTAATTAGGGCTGGGCACGGGCCAGGCTCGGGTATGATTTTTCAGCCCAGACATCCGGGTTGGGCCGAGCTAATTGCTTGGCCTAGGCCCATGGGCCAATTTTTTTTTTTTTTGAAAAAGACACTAATATTTTATTTTTTTATCAAAATATAATTTAACATAATATATTTTAATTAATACTAAACAACTCTGAAATTTATAATTGACATCATTTTTACTAATTTATAACACATAATACATCAAATTAATATTAATATGATATATATTATATATAAAAATATAAAAAATAATATATATTATATATATCTGGGCCAGGCATACCATGAGCTATTTCATAAGTCTTGGCCTGACCTTATTTTATTTAAAAATATTTATGGCCGACTCGTGGGCCAAATACTACTAGCCCAGCTCGCCCATATATTCAAGCCGGGCTTGGGCTAGCCCACGAGCTGAGCTATAATGCCCCTAGTCCTAATAAGAGGATTGTGACCTTGAGAAATGGTGAAATAGTGACTGATGAAGAGGAGGGTAATGAAAGCGATGAGGATGGGATGCCCGAATTGGAGAATTGTAGTGAAGGGAGCATTAAGGAACCAATTTGAAGGGATTTGCTGGTTACAAGATGAGCTCTTATCACTCAATTGAAGGAGGAGTGCCATGAGGAGAAACGGGATAACTTGTTTCACACGAGGTGTCATGTTTAAGGCAAGGCTTGTAGTGTAATTGTTGATAGTGGGAGCTACACTAATATGGTGAGTACATTCTTTATTAATAGGTTGGGGCTTTCTATTACACCATATCCACAACCATACAAACTTTAATGGCTAAATAATTATGGTGAGGTCAAGGTAAATAGGCAAGTTATTGTCTCATTTACAATTTGTAAATATCATGATGAGGTGTTGTATGACGTAGTTCCTATGCATGCTGGAGATATTTTGCTTGGTAGGCTATGACAATTTGATGGGAGAGCTATGCATAATATGTACCTCAATAGATATAGCTATGCATAATAGGTACCTCAATAGGTATTCATTTACCAAGGATGCATGGAAGACAATCTTGCAACCATTTTCTTCAAAAGAAGTGTATGAAGACCAATATAAAATGGAAAGGATGAGAGTGGAGGACGCAAAGAAAGAAAAAGAGAGTAAAAAGAGTGCTATAGAGAGTAAAAAAAAAAGAGTGAAAAGAATGAGGGAAAAGAAAAAAGAATCGACCTAGAGATAAAAGTGCAAGGAATGTGAGTTTGACAGTTAGAGCAAGTGAGGTTAGGCAAGCTTTGTATTCTAAAAGACCTATATTTATACTCTTGTACAAAGGGGATTATTTGGCTACTAATGACCTTAACCCATCTTTGCCTAGTGTGTTTATTGATATTTCTTAGGAATTTGAAGATATGTTGCCAGATGAGATGTCGAGGGGTTTACCACCAATTAGAGATATAGAACACCAAATTGACTTCATTCCTGGGGCTGTCATACCAAATAGGCCAACATATAGAACAAATCCAAGTGAGACAAAGGGGATCCAAAGACAAGTGTATGAGTTTCTAGCCAAAGAGTATGTGAAGGAGAGTCTTAATCCTTGCTCGGCTCATATTATTCTTGTGCCAAAGAAGGACGAAATATGGAGGATGTGTGTGGACCACAGAGTCATCAATAAAATCACCATAAAGTATCGTCATCCGATTCATAGATTAAATGATATGCTTGATGAATTGCATGGTTCTTGTTTGTTTACAAATTAGACTTGAAATCTGTTTATTATCAAATTCAAATGAATGTTGGGAATGAATGGAAAGCAACATTTAAGACTAAATATGGGTTGTATGAGTGGCTTGTCATGCCATTTGGTCTTAATAATGCACCTAGCACATTCATGAGATTGATGAACCATGTGTTGCATGAGTACTTGGATAAATTTGTTGTTTATTTTGATGATATTTTGATTTACTCTAAGTGCATGGATGATTATATTGTGCATGCGCGTCTTGTATTAGACATACTTAAACAAGAAATGTAGTATGCTAAACTTAAGAAGTGTAGTTTTTGTATGGATAGGGTTAACTTTCTTGGTTTTGTAATGCCTGGTAAAGGTGTTGAGGTTGATGAAGACAAGGTTAAAGCCATTAAGGAATGGTTAAGACCTAAGAATGCTAGTGAGGTGAAGTTTTTTCATGGACTTGTTGGTTTCTATAGGAGAATTATTAGGGATTTCAGTACTATAGCTGCACCTTTAAATGAACTAGTCAAGAAAAATGTTGGATTTGTTTGGGGTGATGCATAGGAACATGCATTTAATGAACTTAAAGATAAATTGTGTAATGCACATTTGCTTGCTTTGCCTAACTTTGACAAGACTTTTGAGATTGAATGTGATGCAAGTGGCATAGAAATTGGAGTTGTTTTGATGCAGGATCAAAGGCCACTAATGTATTTTAGTGAAAAGTTAAGTAGGGCAGCCTTGAAGTATCCAACATATGTGTCACGACCATAACCAATATTGCATATACACAAGCATGCATCACATATGATATGCATAATATGTGCATCGATCTGGCATTGCATATGTTATAGACCCTTTTGTTGATATGATTTGAGAATATTTTAGAAAAACTTTCGAGATTAATAAAAGATTTACCGGTAGGAGAAATATGGTTCAAAAGTTAGATAATTATGAAAGATAGGTAAATCGGTGATTTCATAATTACATCTAGATAAATGTATAAATAAGTATTATTATCTTGCCTTGATAATTCTGTAGTTTTAGGTTTGCTTAGGTGTCAAAAAAATAAGAAAATGAGTTGATAGGAAGAAGAAAAGTGGAAGTTTCTGATTGGACCAAATTAAGCATGTCACCACCTCGTGCTTAAGGAAAAGATGATAAAATCAAAAGTTAAGCAGGTATGATAATTTTTTTTTCCTCAGGTAGTAGAATAGAGAGAAAACAGAAGGGAAAAGGGAGAGAAAAGAGAAGTAGAACATATTTGGTTAGGAAATTCCATAGGAAAGCTAGAAATCGTCAATTTCGCGTTTACTGCATCTTAGGAGCAAAGTAAGTGATTTCCTACATTCTTATCTATTTAATATTCATTACAATATATTTTTAGAGGTTTGTATGTTGAATTAATTGGTTAGATCATTAACAAAGCATAAACTGATATGAATTGGAATATACCCCTATTTGCGTCTAGATTTCAGTCTATATCGCAACCTTGTTTTGACAAATTTAGAGGTGGATTTAGTCAAATTATAAAACATGATAGCTGTTTATTTTGTGTCTACTATATAATTTTAAATTTTCAAATGCTACATATGGGTATATTGGGCTATGGATACGAATAAGTGTAAACAGGTCTAATCTGGTAGAAGTTGTAGTTCCATATTGTGCATAGACCTCATTTGAGCGATGTAGAGTCTGATTTTTGGTATAAGTAAGCCATTATATTTATTTTATATGTGTTTTAAATTTGAGAATAAAATGAGTTTGTTTGGTTATCAACAAGAGAGGAAAACACAAACTGGCCCGAATGTGTAAATAGGCATAATTTGCATTACGTCAATTGTCGTTGAATGTTAGAAGCCTATAATAGTGGTCTAAAACATATTAAAGTGTCTTAATTCATACCATATTGCATGTATATGTACATATTAGAAGTTTCCACGTCAAAACATACATCATTCGAGCATCACATGCATACGCTGGTACATATGCATTATGTATTGAAAGAAAATTGTGTGATTATATGTATTAGGTGAGAAGGTTCTAGAGGTGTTCTAGGAGACTGAAACTTTCTTTGTCTTCTGAGTGAACCCATTATGCATTTTAGGTGCTATATTGTATATTATCTGATATATTGGTATTGATATGATCTGACATGAGATATGTGAAAATATTGGTATGTGATATTATTCACGATCTGATTATGTGATATTGGTAAATTTTTATTTGATATGCACTCAAGTATTGGTGATAATATGCTAGACACTATATATGAGTTATTAAAAATGATATTGAGATACATTTGAGTATATGTTTGCATTTGATTCCATATGGTTTAAAAGGAATGATATGGCCAATGTGTTCAGGTATGTGCAATTCCATTGGAAATTTTGGTTATATGAGAAAGTAGATGGAACTAAGTGTTATACATAGCTAAAACTTGTATGAACCACCTCTAGTCCATTCAACTATATTGGTTATAGGAAAAAGTAGATGAAATTAAGTGTTATACACAACTAAAACTCGTATGAGCCATTTCTAGCCCATTCTAGAAAATTGGGCCGCCCATCTATTTATTTGATCAGACTGGTAGAGTCCGCCTACACCTACAGACTCAAGGCAAGTGCACTTATCGACTATAGTATGTGGACTTGAGTACCGAGTGTCATATCCCACAGAGACTACGATTCTTAGTAACTTGCTTTCTCTTTGTTATCTAACCGACAAATTAATATTTGAACAATAAAAATAAAAGAACTCAACACGAGAGCAAACACACAATGCAAAGGGTCAAAACAATCAATGGGAAGTGTCACCTAGATGTTGAATCCCCCTAAACCAAACTAAGTGACAATGGCTCGTTATTCAGACAATTAATTAAGTAATTGGACCGTGGAAATTCCTACAATATGTTAACCTCTCTCTCGAGTTAGCTAATCTCTAACGACTAGGTTGATTAATTGGAATCTCTTCCTAATTATAACACCTAATGTTACTTTATTGTTCTTTGAATTTGACTATTAGGTTTGATCATAATCCGGAGGATTTATGTTGACCTTTCTCTAGGTTTGCATGCAACTCCTCTCAATTATGAATGATCTATCGTATAGAGAATCTCTCGATTACTCATGTACGAATCAATATTGGAATCGAAAGGCTAGTAACAATCAATTCAACAATATAAATCATAATTAAGTCTCAATTCTATAAATAAACTGAATGAACAACAAAATCCAATAATCACATAGTCAATCTAGGGTTCATCACATCTAGATGCACAGAGAGTTTAGTTCATAATTATTGAGATAATAACTAGATACAAAGAAAAACTAGAGAGGAAAGAAAAACCCATGATGAATCCTTCAATACTTCGCAAATTTCCTTTGATCTTGAAGCGGGTTATGTTCTCCTTTCGTTCCCAATGCTCTCTGACCCTAAACTAGGTATTTTTCTGTCCCAAAGTCGGCTCTCTCATTAGTTCTTTCGAAACCTACTTAAATAACACGAAACAAGTATTCTGGGAAAGGCACGACCTAAGACATGACCATGTCTTTGCCCCTCTAGACCGTGTTTTGCTATATTTGCAGAAAAGTGCGGATTCTTGCATTACACGAGCACAAGTTTTTCCCGTGTCTTAGTACTTCTATCCGTGTAATAAAGCTCCAGGCCGTGTCTTCGTCCAAACCATGAGAAACATGTCATTCTTGCTCCATTTGGCCTCGTTCTTGCTCTATTTCATCAATTCATCATCAATCAACCTACAAAACACAATTCAAATCATAAAAGTACCAAAACATATGATAAACGCGCAATTTAAAGTCAAAATAGAATATAATCAAAGAGTGCAACACGTATAAATAAGCGTTTATCACATACCTATGGGTCACTTCTATTGGTATTGGAAAGATCCTTGAGATCTATTATATTGGAAACTCATGGCAATACTTGACATATTGGGCCATTACCAAATGAAATGAACTTGCATCGCATGCTTATTGAACATGGATTACTTTTTATTTATTAGATTTATTGTACATATTGTACCTTATTATAATGTTTGATATATGTTGGGTTCCTTATTGAGTTAAGACTCATATAAATCGTTAAAATTTTCCCAGGTACTAGCAAGTTAGTTTTGAGCCAATTTCTAGGCTTGTACTTACACCAACGTGATAGAGGTCGGGATGCCTCGATCACTCTCTCTATCTCTCCTTATCACGTGTGCATATAGTGTTTTAAGGATGAGATTTTCATGGCTCATCACGTAGAATTTTTTTTTTACCAAACTTGACTTGTACCATACGACAGATTTTATGTTTACTAGTTTTGCTTGTTTTATTGACAAACATTTTGTTGTACTATTTTGCTAGTTCTATCTTGAGGACTTATTGTAAATTTGTTTTTATATATGTAAATATTGTTATATGCTATAGATTATACAATGGTGTATTATATGAGTATTATGACAAGGAATTATATGATTTGGTTGGAGCTTTGTAAACATGGCAATATTACTTGTGGCATATGGAGTTTGTGATATAAACTTATCATGAAAGCTTAAAGCATTTGAAAGGTCAAGACAAGCTAAACTATAGGCATGCCAAATGTTTGGAGTTTATCAAAATATTTTCATATGTCATTAAGTACAAGCAAGGTAAAGAGAATGTGGTTTCGATGCATTATCTAGAAGGTACACTTTATTTAACACATTTAATGCTAAATTGTTGGGTTTTGAGTTTATTAATGAATTGTATCATCATGATGCTGATTTCGGTGATATGTATGCATCTTGTGGTAATGGGGTTGTTTTGGATGATTTTTACTTGTTTGATGGGTTCTTGTTTAAGAGAAATCAATTGTGCATTTTTAAGTGTTTTATGAGGGAATTGTTGATTAAAGAGGCACATGACGAATGCTTAATGGGGATTTTTGGGGCAAATAAGACCTATGATATGCTGTTCGAACATTTATTTTGACCTGTTTTAAAACATGATGTGCGTAAGGTTTGTGAGCATTGCGTTACGTGTAGAGAGGCTAAGTGTAGGTTGAAACCGCATGGGTTATACAAACCACCGTTGGTTCCTAATAAACCTTGAATGGATTTGTAATACCTCGTCAGATTCTGATATAACTCTCTATAGCTTTCGATTCTTCCCTGAGTCAAACTCGATCGATTTGAGTGTCGAGTAGGTGACTTATGGTGTTATGATGTGTTACTCGAGTAAGCTATTGCGTGTTACTCGAGTGACATTAATCATGGATTACTCGAGTAAGCCATTCGACCTTACTCGAGTGATTTGAGGCGTGCATTACTTGAGTAAGCCGTTTGGTTACTCGAGTAAGCCTTGTTTCGGGATGAACATGATGAACACCTGGGAACGTGTTACTCAAGTAACCATTTGTGTTACTCGAGTAAGGGGTGTGTCACTTGATTGAGATGGCCTGTCACTCGAGTGAGATGTGCACCCAGTGCGTGAACGATGTCGCTTTAGGCAGGGGCTATATTACCCCCACCCGACTTCTTCGGTCTCATTCCATCTCCTTTCACTCAAAACACTCCCATTTCATCCAAAAGCCATTTCATTTGGATCTCGTTCCTTCCTAGACGTCTCTTGAGGTAAGATTATGTCTCTCTGCCCCTCATTCTTTAATTTTCCATCATTTTGCATGAATACTCATTTTAGGGTTTTGAATGAATGCTCATAGGTTCGAATGTAGATTGTTTATGTTAGAATGGGTGTTAAGGGTTGTGATTTCGAGACTTTAGGAGTCTATTAACACATAATGTTGGCTTGGATTCACATAAATCGAGCATGTTAGTGAATGTGTTTCAAACTCATTCGTTTTAGGTCAATTTAGGGTGTTTTCGAGTTGTGTTGATGATTTTGACTCTAGATTTGAGTTCAGGGGCTTGAGTCGAGTCAATATGGGTGTTGGGTATTGATTTTCATTGGTGATATTGAGGTTTTGTCGAGTTGGGTATGATCTGGGGAAGGTCTTACTCTAGTAAGCATATGGCTTACTCGAGTAAATGATGAGCCATTGCTGGTATCACTCGAGTAAGTCCTTTTGGTTACTCGAGCCATGCTTTGTTCTGAGGGACCAAATGTGTAATTTTGCACATCTTTGTACCTTTTAGTTTTGGGTTCTATTTTGGGAATTCTAACTACTTCGATGACTAGTTAGCAATTCCAGAGTACTTTAAGGATTGTTTAGAACTTAGTCAGGTCTTGGGGATTAAAACATAATTTTACATTAGTCGGGAACCAAACTATAATTTTATGTGGGCTTTGAATTTGGGGTTGCAGATGATGGTTTATCATTTGGAATAGAGTTTCAGCATCTCTGAGCGTCTGCATCTGCATATGCATATTATTCATCCAGTACTGTCACAGTACCAACATCATTTTCTGATCTCTGTTATGGATATATATGTTCCAGCTTCCTATTCCTACCAGCACGACCAGCCACCTACCAGTGGTGCTTGACTGGATCCTTTGCTTCGATTCCCAGTGAGTGAAATGACAGCTTCAGACACATATGTTGTGTCTTCTTGCTTATATAGTTTTTTCTATGTCGAGATATGACATGAAATCTGACTAATAATTATTTGGCTAATTATTAATCGGACTTATGTGGTTTGTAATAACCAATGTTTTACTCTGTTAATATATATATATATATATATATATATATATATATGTTTTCTGAAAATATGGAAATATGTTTTGGATGACAGTATGTTATATTATTGTATATAATATATTCTGATCTGGGACACCTAGTTACGGGGTATGTAACCTTTGATATATGAATGCTCTGTGAAGACCCTAGTTGCCGGGTAAAGGGGTAGCCGTGTATCCAGCCAGATACATGATCTGTTTTGTCTAATGGCTGAGTCAATGATACTATTCTGTACATTCTGTTCTAGTCTCATATTATGACTATTTTATATATATATATATACACATACATACATAGAAATTATATATATATATATATACTCTGATACTATTTGAATACATGTCATTTTCTCTATATGAGAACGTTTTGGTAAAACGTTTTCTGAAAGCTATTACACACGTAGTGTGTATATATATTATATCGGTATATAAGTGTGAGGTATCTTTTGAATGGTTTTCAAAACTGTCTGTGTGAGGCACGCATGAGGCAATCTGGAGTGCTATTTTCTCACTGGGTCCTGACCCCCATTTTATTTTTGTCTATCTTCTTTGCATGTATGGCAGATATATTTTGATGGTCAACATCTGTTCAACACTCCGTCACCAGTTAGGCACTCTTGATATTCAGTGAGTGCCCTTGTTCGGGCTCTACTTTTGTATTT
>CAODLS010330213.1:0-21220 GCA_948243855.1 Flueggea neowawraea
ATGTATGCTAAATTTACACATTAATTCAAGCAAAACTTTATCTATTTTTATCCTACAAATCATTCTTTTGTGGTGAAATGCTTATAATGTTTGTAATGCTTGTAGGATGAGATAAATTGAAGAAAATGAGTCGGGAATGACGAAAAAATGATGCAAAGTGAAAAGGCTTTGAACCGACTTATGATTGGATGAAGAAATTGAAGGGAAAGTGGACAAAAGAAGGTTGACCGTGTAATTGAAGCTCTGACCGTGTAATTTAAGGTTTGCCCGTGTAATTGAAGGTTTGCTTGTGTAATTGCGATTTCGAGCGAAAAAGTGGACAGGAATGTTGCACGGTCGTGGCACTTGCACGGCCTTGTCATCCCATCTTGCATGGTCGTGCAACCCCAAGAATTTGTTTATTTCGATCTAGGTATGTTGCACGATCGTGCAACGCGACAGTGAAGAGAGAGAAAGTGACGGAATCCACCAAAGTTTGTGGGGACCAAAGGCATGGTTCAATGGAATTTTTGGGACACTTTTGAAAGGTTTTCTGGAGGACTTTGAGGACTATAAATAGGCCTCTTACACATCATTTTGGGGAACCTTGGACACTCAAACAGTAAAGGAAGAGAATCACTTCTTCATCAATTTCCAAGGAGATTCTAGCATTGAAGAGGAAAGAAGAAGGTGATTTGAAGATGGCGCTTGTCATCCATTAAGAGAAGCTTATTCCTTCAATTCTATTTCATTTTTCTATGTTTAGGCTTTACATTTCTTGTTTTAATCTTTATTTTACAAACATGTTAGCTTAAACCCTTGTTAGGGTATTAGAGATGTAAACATTGGATTGAAGTTGCTTTAATGAATGATTTATGTTATGGGTTTTGTGCTTTTAATGTTATATCTATTGTTTTGATGCTTTAATTGTTAAATCTATTGATGGTGATGATTGTATGACTTGCTATTGATTGAATGATGTTGTGCTTAGCTACCACAATGTTGTTTTGAACAAGCCCAAATGATGATTCAAAAGAAGAAGCTTGGGTTAGGTCTCTTGCATATTACTTGTATGGTTTTAGGATAGAGATATACCTATGCCTACAAGGTATTCGATGAAATTCCTCTATGATCCTAATCAGCCTAATTTGGCTAGGTGAGGCCGAAAGGACCCACCTAGGAAGTTTAGGCACTACTTGAGTGACCTTGAGAGAGGTCTTGGGTGATTTATGTGGAAAGAACACTCACACTCATTTGTTAAAATCAATTTTCATTTATTTAGCAACTAAATCCTTGATTTTATCTCAAAAGCCCTAACGTTTTCCAATTATTGAGTACTCCCATTTCGTTTTATTGCTTGCTTTATTTCCAAAAACCCCAAAAACAACCAATTGATGATTTTTATTACTTTTATCTTTTAATTGACCACAATTAGACATGTTTCCTTGGGTTCGATATCCTTGGAATACTTTCAAGTAAAACTATATCGATTCTAGTACGCTTGCTAGAGGTCGATCAAGCTTTTAGCACTGTTGCCGAGGAACAAAGTATTTTTATGGTCATTTTTATTTTTGTTTTATTTACTTGTTTGCTTCTTTTGCACTTGTAGGTATTTATGCTTTTGAGACGCACTAGGAGTTTGGAAAATTAAGAAGTTATCCCTTTGATCCCTGAGATAGAAAGAATTTGAGGGCAAACTGAGCCAATCAAAGAAGAAAGGATGGAAGGGATAGCTAGACATCGAGGTGAGGTTGAGGATGCTAGAGTTGAGCAAGCTTAAGGAGGTGGAAATGGGCACCAAATAGGGGGTCGAATTAATATGAGGGAGATACAAAGGCCGGTCATTGGGGCATCTCCTTCTTGTATTAGATTGAGCCCGGTGGCAAGGAACTATGAGTTGAAGAGCATTCACTTCACCATGCTACCATCATTTCATGGCTTGCCATCGGAGGATCCATTGACCTTCTTAAGGGAGTTCTACACCACCATCCAAACATTCCCTTTACAAGGTTTGGTTGAAGATGACTTGAGGATGAGATGCTTTAAAGGATCGGGCTAAGTCTTGGTTGATCAACTTACCAGAAGGTTCTTTTGGCTCTTGGGAGGAGATATATGACAAGTTCATGATGAAATATTATTCTTCTCAAAAGACGGTGGAATTAAGGAGCAAGATTTGCTATTTCTCACAATTGGAGAGAGAACCCTTTCATGAGGCATAAGAACGCTTCAAAATGTTTCTCACTCAATGCCCTCACCACCAATTCTCCTTGACATTGCTTACCCAATATTTCTATGATGGACTCACACCATACATGGGCAAACCTTAGTAGACATGGCTTCGGGTGGCTACTTTGGAGACAAGACCGCAGAGGAGGTTTATGACATTTATGAGATGTTAACAACAAATTCACAACAAAAAGCGGTTAGGGGACGAAGAGCGGGCATGCATGAGGTAAATACTTCCACTTCTCCCGAATTAGCTTCAATGGTTGATGAATTGTCTAGGAAGATGAATTTGTTGCTTAAAAAGAATGTCTTGGTGAATGAAAAATGTTCTTATTGTGGAGTGTTGGGACATGATGAGATGAATTGTGGGATGGCCGAGGAGCGGGTGAAGGTGTTGGTTGTGATGAAGTGAATTTTGTGGGGGGATTCCCAAATGCTCAACCTAGGAATGATTCATATTCCAACACTTACAATCCGGGTTAGAGAAACCACTCAAATTTCTCTTGGAAGGATCCAAACACCTCCTCAAACCCACCTAGACCTATGGGATTCTCGGGATACCAACCTTCCAACCTCTCAACCAAGCTCAACCCCAACCACCACCCTAACAAGAAAACCAAGCCAACAAGCCACCATTGGAGGATATTTTTATGCAATTTATGTCCAAGATAGAAGCTAGGGATGCCAAGGTGAAGAAAATTATCCAAAACCAACAAGCTACTATCCAAAATCTTGATAAGCAAGTCGGGCGAATAACTAAGGCTATATTGGATAGGGAAAATAGGAAGCTACCAACTACCTCTTAAGTCAACCCAAAAGAGAGTGTGATGTTAATTACTTTGAGAAGTGGTAGAGAGCTTTAGGAGCCAAGTGTGGGGGAGAAGTCCCAAGTTGAGAAGGGTGAAAATGTGGTACTTGAAAGGGAGAATTGCGAGAAACATGGGGAAATCTTGCAAGAGAAACCTACTTACCAAGAGGAAGTCAAGTCTTATGTCCCACCTATCCCATTTTCCCAAAGACTCAAAGCTCAAACCAAAGATGCCAATTTTATGAAGTTCCTTGAGATGTTCAAGAAATTGGAGTTGAACATACCATTTTTGGAGGACATTGCTCAAATGCCGAATTATGCTAAATTCATGAAAGAGATAGTGACCAACATGAAGATGTTGCAGGAGTATGATATGGTGGCACTTACTGAGGAGTGTAGTGCAATATTGTTGAAATATACCCTCCAAAGCTCAAGGATCCGAGGAGCTTTATCATTCCATGCACCTTTGGTAAATTGTCAAATGTTGAGTCTTTATGTGATTTGGGTGCTTCAGTTAACTTAATGCCCTCATCCATCTACAAGAGGCTTGGGACTGGAGAGCTCACATTTACAACCATCAAACTCCAACTTGCAGATCAATCCATCAAGTAACCACTTGGAGTTGTGGCGAACATTTTGGTCAAAGTAGGTAAGTTCTTCTTTTCCATCGATTTTTATGTTTTAGAGATGGATGATGCTTGTGATACCCCAATCATATTAGGGAGACCCTTCTTTGCAACTGGAGGGGTGTGCATTGACTTGACTAAGGGGAGCATAATCTTTAGAGTGGGATGAATGTGAAGAGTTCCATGTTTCTAAGAATGTGCATACACAATTGCATGATCATGATAAAAAAATAGGGTGCATTCTTTAGAAACATATTGCATGATCTTTAAGGATAAACCATTAGTGTGTCCAAAAGAGGGAAAGCTTAATGACAAACTTAGTGCAAAAGAGAGAGAAGAAAAGAAAGGGGTTGAGAGCGAAAATGAGAAATTTAAAGGGAAATAAAATGCTTTTGCTGAAGGCCAACATGTTTATTATTTTTCACCCAAAAATTATTTTCTTTATAACTCCAAAATTCCAATGTGTGGTCTATTCATGATTTCTAAAGTGCAATTATTCGGTCCTATTGACATCATTTTACGTGATCACAAACCAATTATTGTTTATAGGAAGCGTTTGAAAATTTTCAAGGGATCCACAACTAGGACTATTTGACGACCCAAATAGATCCTTTGTATACGTCTGGAATGACGTTAAACTACCATTTTCCGCAATGACGGTAAACTATGGTTATCTTTCATTTGCATGGAGTATAGGTTTCAATTTCCATTGCAATTAATGTAGAAACACGTTTATTATTTAGTTTTGCATGTTTTTTCCAAAAATGGTGTGAGAGGCTATTCTTTTTTAGCATACATGTTGTACACCTCCCCGCCTCTAGCATGCATATGTTTTGTGACGTCCCTAACCTTTGTAGGTTTCATGCCAATGAGGGAGTTGTGCGTTCAAGCCAAAGCAATGGAAAGCAAGCAACAATTAGAGAAGCCTTCTAAACCCTATCCTTTTACTTTATGTTTTATTGATGCCATGGAACTTGTCCTCATGTTCTTTATGATTGTTTAGGTTGATCCAGATTTATATTTTTGAAAATTGAGGACAATGTTCATAATAAGTGTGAGGGAGGGGTTTATTGATTGCTTGGTGTTTAATTTCTTATATTGTCTTTGCTTGTGTGATTTTGTTCAAAAATGCTTGAAATTGTGCTTAATTTCTTTGAGAATGCATCAAATTCGAAAAGAGTAGGATTTGGATTGAATTGGTTGGAGGATTTTTGTAGTGTGTTAGTATGCTTTTAACATGATTAATTGAGGATTGTATGCTATTTAAGGAATTTTGTTTGTATTTTGTCATTTTTTTTAGGTGGCATAATTGGGAGTTCATTTATCAACATGCTTAACCTATCAGTGGTGGCATATAAAGGCTTTCAAACTTGTTGCTAAATGATTTTGCATGAATGATTAAATGGTGTTAAATATAGAGTAAGCTTGGTATCTTTTAAAAAGTTAAGTGCTTGAATGTTGATGCTTCACTTTTGAGGGTGAACCTAAACAAGGAGAAGTGCATGGGATCCCAACCTCGAGGTGAAAAATGATAAGTACCCTCGTTGAAATCAAATAAGTGGAAACACATGGATCCTTAATTCACTCACTTGTTTGTAGCACCCAAAATGAGAGTGAAAGCACTAAAAAGGAAATGGAGTCAAAGAAAAATCAAAGAAAAGCACTTGTGGTGTTCAAATGAATGAAAATACGAAGCTTATTCAGCAATAAAAAGAAAGTGACTTTAATTTTAGCAATGAGGGAGATAAGCTTTGGAGATGTCAATATGTTTGGGGATTTGATTTTTGTGAACTCTTGAAAAGGTCCTTTTTCAATGCCAATGTTTGATTTATGTGATTGATAAATAGCATGCTATTCCTTTCTTAATCATTTTACTCGTATACTTGCATACTAAAAGAATGCTCTTACTTCTTTGATTTGAATTGTATACATGTCCCTGGGTTTTGAATTGGTTTGCTTGAGGACAAGCAAACAAGTAAATGTGAGAGAATTTGATGTATGCTAAATTTAGACATTAATTCAAGCAAGAATTTATCCATTTTCATCCTACAAATCATTCTTTTGTGGTGAAATTCTTATAATGTTTGTGATGCTTGTAGGATGAGATAAATTGAAGAAAATGAGTCGGGAATGATAAAAAAAAGGATGCAAAGTGAAAAAGCTTTGAATCGACTCATGATTGGATGAAGAAATTGAAGGAAAAGTGGACAAAAGAAGGTTGACCATGTAATTGAAGCTATGACCGTGTAATTTAAGGTTTGCCCATGTAATTGCAAATTTGAGCCAAAAAATGGACAGGAATGTTGCAGGGTCGTGACACTTGCATGACCGTTCCATCCCATCTTGCATGGTCGTGCAACCCCAAGAAATTGTGTATTTCGATCCAGGAATGTTGCGACAATGAAGAGAGAGAAAGTGACGGAATGCACCAAAGTTTGTAGGGACCAAAGGCATGGTTGAATGGCATTTTTGGGACACTTTTGCTAGGTTTTGTGGGGGACTTTGAGGACTATAAATAGGCCTCTTACACATCATTTTGGGGAACCTTGGACACTCAAACATTAAAGGAAGAGAATCACTTCTTCATCAATTTCCAAGGAGATTCTAGCATTGAAGAGGAAAAAAGAAGGGGATTTGAATAGGGCTCTTGTCATCCATTAGGAGAAGCTTATTCCTTCCATTTTATTTCCTTTTTCTATGTTTAGACATTATGTTTAGGCTTTACATTTCTTGTTTTAAACTTTATTTTACAAACATGTTAGCTTAAACGATTGTTAGGGTATTAGAGATGTAAACCTTGGATTGAAGTTGCTTTAATGAATGATTTATGTTATGGGTTTTGTGCTTTTAATGTTATATGTATTGTTTTGATGCTTTAATTTTTAAATCTATTGATGGTCATGATTGTATGACTTGCTATTGATTGAATGATGTTGTGTTTATTTACCGCAATGTTGTTTTGAACAAGCCCAAGTGATGATTTGAAAGAAGAAGCTTGGGTTAGGTCTCTTGCATATAACTTGTATGGTTTTAGGATAGAGATATACCTATGCCTACAAAGTGTTCGATGAAATTCCTCTATGATCCTAATTGGCCTAATTTGGCTAGGTGAGGCTAAAAGAACCCACATAAGAAGTGTAGGCACTACTTGAGTGACCTTGAGAGAGGTGTTGGGTGATTTATGTGGAGAGAACACTCACACCCATTTGTTAAAACCCATTTTCATTTATTTAGCAACTAAATCCTTGGTTTATATCGAAAGCCCTAACGTTTTCCAATTATTCAGTACTCGCATTTTGTTTTATTGCTTGCTTTATTTCCAAAAACCCCCCAAAACAACCAATTGATGCTTTTTATTACTTTTATCTTTTAATTGACCACAATTAGACACGTTCCCTTAGATTCGATATTATTGGAATACTTCCAAGTAAAACTACATCGATTCTAATGCGTTTGCTAGAGGTCGATCAACTATCTAAACTAATCAAGATACGCATGAACCCTGTCAGGAGAGACATATATAATATGTGAAAATCAAGAAGAGAAACAATCACACACACAAGAATACAAGATTTACGCTGTTGGATTAAATCAATCTATGTTCACGGGCAGAGAGTGAACAATTCTATTATTCAAGGAAAAAGAGCAAACAATTCTATTATTCACTATGAAAGATGACACATACCCCTTCTAGATTACATATGTTTGGACAAGCCACCTATTTATAGGTTTTACAAGAGTTTTAGTCAATATAGACCAACCCTAACCCTAAAACCCATCTAAAATAACAAGACAAAACCCATTTTCCCTTAGTCTATGTTTTAATAGAATAGCTTCAACATACCACAAAGAAAATCAATTCAACTCAGCAATTCTCCCTATTGAATTGAGTTTTCTTTCTTCTTTCAATTCAAAATATAGAACTACTCACTTGCCACGCCCCGAAGGGCCTCAAGCTCAAACTCTGCGAACATTAACCAAGTCAAAGCCATGCTTGAACTTCTCTGCAGTTGTTGGCTTCGTCAATTTATCATTCATATCTAGCAATAAACTACTATGCAGGCTTTCCATATTACCAAGGGACTGCAATTCACCATCCATGGCACTTGACCATTTTTTCAGCAATGCGTCTTTATACAACCTTGGCATGTCAACCTTATTGTTTCTTGCTCCAGCCAATGCTTATGCAATAGGACTAGCATCACCAACATTAATATATCTTGGTTTACTTGTTGCTACACTCTGTGAATCATCATGATCGATCTCGGGCTATTTTTCAGGGTTGACACCCTTCAGTTTTCGAGTCTCGATCTCAACTCCCCCTTTTGGTTTGCACCCAGACCAATGCTATTGTTTTCTGCAAGATTTTCAATCCCTACCTTCTAACTTAACATAACAGACTTATCAAAAGAGACATTTTTGCTAGCCATAAACATGGACCTATTCTTAGCATACCATAACCTATACCTGCCCTTAGACTCATACCCCAGGAATATGCCTTTTACTGTCCTAAGATTTAGTTTGCCATCACTAACACAAGCTCTCATAGGACAACCAAATATTTTTAGGCCAGAATAGTTACGAGTTTTATTAGACCATACCTCTTATGGAATCTTCCCATCAATTACAGTCGATGACGATCTATTTACTAGATATTCAGCAGTATTAACTGCCTTAACCCAAAACTCTTCTACAAGACCCACATCTTTTTGCATCCATCTTGCACGTTGCACAAGTGCTTGGCTCATAAGTTCTGCAACTCCATTCAACTGTGGCTTTTTTAGTACATTGTGGTGCCTTACTGTACATTTTTTTCTATAGAACTCATCAAATTCTCTGTTACAGAATTTGAATCCACTCTCAATTCTCAGTGTCTTGAATATTTTCTTAGTTTGGTTTTCTACCATAGTCTTCCACTCATTGAACTTTCCAAACACTTTCTCTTTAGATTTTAGAAAGTATACCCAAGTTTTTCTAGAGAAATCATCTACAAATGTCATAAAGCACCTATGTCTACCAAGAGACTCCACCAGAGAGGGACCCTATAAATATGAGTAAATATAATCAAGTACACTATTAGATGAAAGACTTTCAGTATTGAACCTCACCCTGTGATGCTTAGCCATCAAGAACGTCTCACAGAACTTCAGTTTCTTAGTCTTTATGCCACTTAATATTTCTTTCTTACTTAATACATCCAGCCCTTTCTCACACATATGACCCAATCTATTATGCATAACTTTGAACACTCCTCCTGCTTCTCTACTGAACTTGCAATAGTCACAGAGCCAGTCACCCCCATTGAGTTACCCATCAAGATGTAAATGCTTTTCTGTAATTTACCCTTCATCACTACTAGAGCACCCTTGGGCACCTGAATTAATCCACCTTTACTAGAGAAACCATAGTCTTGCTTAGCTAAAATACCCACATAAATCAAATTCTTTTGGAAGCCAGGGACATACCAAGCATCAAATGTTTTGATCATTCCATCATACATTCTAATCTGTAGAGAACCACTACCTTCAACACTCAACTATTTACCATCTCCCAATTTCACACTACCATTCCACTCCCTAAAAGAAGTAAATAGCTCCCTAGAAAGATCATGTGATAAGTTGCTCCAGTGTCTATAACCCAGGTATATAGAGAACCAGATGTAGAAATAGTCAAAACGTCACTCCATTCTCCCTCGTTAGAACTATCCTGATTCACCCAATAATTATTATGAACCACCAATACTCTTGATTCTTGTTTGTTTCCCTACTTTTGTTGTGGACAAAGCCTTCTTATGTGCCCAATCTCCTTACAGTAATAACATCTCAACCCAGATCTCAACATCGAATGTGACCTGCTATTGCTCCCATGTTTCTGCCCATTCTTACAGTTAATCTATATTCTACACTGTCTTCCACAGAATTAGAAACTAATTTCTTCAATTCTTTAGACATCAAAGCATTTTTAACATCATTAATCTAGATACTATCTCTACCATACATCATAGTATCCATGAAATTATAATAAGAATTTGGCAACGAACACAACAAAATTATAGCTTGATCCTTATCTTCAACCTTAACACATACACCGTGTAAATCTAGTATAATTCTGTAAAGTTATCAAGATGATCTTTTACTTGCATACTTCCTGTCATTTGTTAGGTGTGAAATTGCCTTTTTCTGATAAATCATGTTCATTAGGGATTTCTTCTGGTACTTGCTTTCTAATTTTTTCCACAAGCCCACTGTCAAAGTTTCATTGGCAACCTCCTTCAGGACTTCATCTACTAGACTCAACAGAATTGTATTGTGTGCCCTTGACACAATCTCAGCCTTCTATACCTCTGTCAGTTCTGTCGGTAACTTCTCTCCCCTTCTATCGCCTCTGCACTTCTATTGAACCAAAAGTGCCTTCATCTTCAACTTTCACAAAGTGAAATAATTCGAGCCATTGAATTTCTCAATCTCAAATTTGTAGGAAGACATCTTCTTTCCACAGATATGAACCCAATAGTTTCTAAATCAACAAATGTTTGTGGCTATGATACCACTTGTTAGGCAAGACGATAACAAAATGTAGAAATCAAGAAGATAAACAGTTACACATACACACAAGAACACAAGATTTATGTGGTTCGATCAAATCGATCTACGTTCACAGGCAGAGAGTGAGGAATTCTATTATTCACTATGAAAGATGACACATACCCCTTTTAGGTTACTTATGTTTGCACAAGCCACATATTTATAGGTTTTACAAGAGTTATAGTCAACATAGACCAACCCTAATCCTAAAATCCATCTAAAATAACAAGACAAAGCCCATTTTACTCAGACAGCTTTAACATATCACAAAGAAAATCAATTTAACTCAACAAACCCTGGAAATGTGGGATTATGCAGTCTAAAATTACCTCATTAGGCCAAATAATCTTCTATAAACATTTTACTAGTAGAGGCTTTGATCTAATGAACAAAACAAATCAAAGCTGCAAATCTTAAAACAATTTTGGAGAAATCTTGACTTCAAGATTCTCTAACACCTCTTATAACTAGGACTCTTATAACGACATAAACAGAAAGAAGGAGTTGGACAGAAAAATATCTTTCGTTCAAACTCGAGCTATTTCTTCCATCAAAACCACTTCCATTCCCAAACATCAAACCACCAAACAAAACCCCCCAACCATCCCAACCACCACTGCAATCCATCATCAAAATCAAACACCACAGCCACCGCCACCAAACCCAAGACTACCTTAACCACTATTCACCGCCAAAAACACCACTGAATTTGCACCCTATCGAAGGAAGCACTTTCAAAACAACACCCAAAATCTGCACCCAAAACAGAAAAAAACACCAAATACTCAAACCACCACTGTCACAACATCACCAAAACAAAAAACAAAAAAAAATCAATCACCAATTGTTTGGTAGATCCAGAGAATATGGAAAGAAACCATTCCAATCCATCTAGTTGGTTGGTTGGGTTAAATAACAAAATTCGATTACCTAGTTCGTAGATAATATGATATACATTACTTATTGAACTGATCACAGGATTTTACCAGTTGGTTGGTAAATGTGGAAAATATGAAAAAAAATGGTTCCAATCCCTCAAGTTGTTTGGTTGGATAAACAATAAAATTTGATTTATCTCGTTCGTTGATAATATGATATATAGTATTTATTGAAACGATCATAAGATCTTACTAGTTGGTTGGAAATCCAAAAGTATGAAATAATTATTCTAATCCCTCCAATTGGTTGATTGGTTGGGTTAAAATAACAAAATTCGATTTGTCATTGGATTTTACCAGCTGATTGGAAAATCCAAAAATACGAAATAATTAATCTAATCCCTCCAGTTGGTTGGGTTAATATAACAAAATTTGATTTAACAACAATAACAATAAGAATACCCTAATAATTATTATTTGAAAAATATTTATGTAAAGCTATTTGGCTCATTGATTTACTCTTTAGTGTTGTTTGGCACTTGAAATTGGTTGAGATAGTGGGTTGCGTATATAGTTTTTATAAGAATATTCAAAGGAAAAAAATTAAAGAAAATATAAAATATTTAGATTTTAAACTAGAATTTGTATGTTTCAAATTCTACATAGATAAGTACAAAAGTCTTTTATAGGTAAATGTAATAGTCTTTTAAAATTATTATTGTCTCTTATATATATATATATATATATAAATCAAAAGCTAGTATCTTCTTCTTCTGATTCTACTTTCAAACTCTTAGAAACCAAAAAACTTCCTATTTTCAAATCATTCCAAATATCAAAAGCTAGCCAAAAATAATTTAGAAATGACAAAATCGAATTGCTCCATGCTATCAAAGATCAACTTAGTAGGCTTGACCCTTCATCTTCAACACCAGAACAATCAAATAGGTGCTCCAATAACCTCATCATTCCAGACACACCTGATCGTTTGAACATAAATGTCCTCAACGATAACCCAAACAATCCTACACCCCAAACTGAATCTGAGCATGAAATTGCGAGACTTCGTTGGACACGCCAGCCATCCTCTTCAAGAGCCATGATTCCAAGACACAATGACATGGACTTAGGGTCTCAAAAACTTGTCCAATCCAAATGCAAATTAGCCACTCTATATGAATGGAATATAGATGGTATGTCTGAATATCAAATCCTCAACTTGCTCCAGCAAATGACTGTGGTCGCCAATGCCTACAAAACCTAAACAGGAACATCTGATTGTGCCATTTCAGGATTCCTCATTGCAGAATTTTTTGGGCAGTTAAAAGGGTGGTGGGATTTCCATCTTAGTTTTGAAGAACAATCAAACATCCTTGATGCAATCCAAATTAATGAAAATTGTGCTCCTATCTTAGATGAATTAGGAAACCCAATTCCATATGTTGTTTCGACACTTATTCTTACAATATCCTTACATTTTGTTGGTGATCCTTCTCATACCAAAGACAAGAATACTCAACTCATTTCCAATCTCAAATATAAACTTAGTGATTTCCAATGGTACAAAACTCGTTTTTTAACCAAGATTATGTTAAGAGAAGATTCAAACCAACCCTTCTGGATAGAAAAATTCCTAGTAAGTCTTCCCCCTATTATAGGTGAAAAAGTCAAAACTTGAATTAGGGAACAATATGGTGACCAAATTTCTTACTCCAATTTTACATATGGCTAGTTAATCAGTTTCACCCAACAAGAATGACTGAAAGGTTGTAGAGATTTACAATTCCATAGAAAACTTCAAAAAGAAATGACAAAAACAGGTACTCAATTAGGAGCTTTCTGCAGTATGTTTGATATGTCCAAAGATTGTTGCAATGATTGCACAAACCCCTTTCAAAGAAATCCAAGGCTCGTAAAACATAAAACACCACCACCAAAGCCCCCTATAACAAAGACAAATATTACCAAAAGCCTAAGCACATATATTCCAGAACTTTAAAACCCAGGCCACCATCCAAATCCAATACCAAAAAATCGTTTAAGGATATTATCTATTACAAATGTGGTAGAAAAGGTCACACCAAAAAATATTGGTGTCTCAATAAACAAATCAAAGAACTTTAGTTAGGAGAAGAAACTACTCAAAAAATTCAATCTCTTCTCATTGATTCATCTGACTCCAGTCACCCCGTATCCACAGATTCAGAGGAAGGTCTCCACATCAATGAATTAGCTGCTTCAACAAGCTCCTCATCTGAATCGGAAACCCTTCCCAACCAACTCAACGTCCTCTCCAAAGAACAAAAATTTACATTAGATGTTATCCAACAATTGAGGACCCTATCAAACAAAAAAAATACCTCAAAAAACTTTGTTAATCCCTTCAAGATGAGGCACATCCCCTTTTCTTTCACCTCCAAACCAAGTTCTTAGAATCTCACCAATATTCTCAAAAAACATGAAAAGACAAAAACGATAATTCCTTCAATCCAAGATCTCTAAAAGGAAATCAAAGCTATCAAAATAGAGCTTAAGCAACTCAAAAAAAAGAACAACATAGTGACATCATCCAACTTCTCCTATCCAAATCTCTTGATACAGATGATGAGAATAGTACTTTTGAACCAAATCATCATATTCAAAATACTTCAAATCCCCAACCTGTTCCTGAAGATTTCTTATGTCTTTTAAAAGAAATTACTTCCACGAAGTATATTGTGAAAATCAAACTTTCTTTTGCAGAAGATTTTGAAATTAATGCAATTTCTCTTTTTGATACAGGTGCATATTTAAACTACATTAACAAAGGAATTGTTCCACACCGTTTTCAATCACCAATCATTGAAAGCCTTTCTACTGCTAACAATTCAAAACTCCACATAAAAAAAACCATGTGATGCTAATGTTTTCAACAATGATTGCATGATCAAAACCTCCTTTTTAATTACTACAAATATAAACCATATGGTTATACTAGGAACCCCTTTTATAAATCTAATTACCCCTTATAAAGTTAACCATAATGACATTTATTTCAAGCACAACTCTAGCAAACTTCTTTTCCCCTTTTTAGAACAACCAAGGACAAGAGAGCTTAATATGCTCTAAGCTAATACGAGTTACCAAAACCAAATACATGTTTTGATCAAAGGAAAGACTGAATAGCTACAAAGCCTTAAGCAAACTGTTTCTCACCAAAAAATTTTCTGCCAACTTCTTTCTAAAAAAATTGAACAAAAAATTTTGAATTTCAAAAATTATTAGAAAAAGATATATGTGCTATTTTTTCAAATGCCTTTTGGGTAAGAAAACAACATATTGTTGATTTCCCTTATGAAAATGGTTTCAAAGAAAGAGATATTCCCTCTAAGGCAAGACCTATCCAAATGAATGCTGAAATTGAACAACATTGTAGAAAAGAACTGTGAGACCTGGAATCCAAAGGACTTATTTCAAAATCTAGATCCACGTGGTCTTGTGTTACTTTCTATGTCAACAAAAATGTAGAAATTAAGCGTGGCACACCTAGATTAGTTATTAATTACAAACATCTGAATACTGCCCTTAAATGGATTAGATGCCCAATACCAAATAAAAAAGATTTATTATAAAACTCCATTCTGCTTTAAATATTTTCCAAATTTGATATGAAATCAAGATTTTGACAAATCCAAATTACACCAAAAGATAGGTACAAAAATGCCTTTACTGTCCCATTCGAACAATATGAATGGAATGTTATGCCTTTTGGCTTAAAGAATGCTCTTTCATAATTTCAAAGAATTATAAATGATATTTTCAATCCATGTTCTCATTTTTGTATTGTTTACATTGATGATGTTTTAATTTTTTCACAAACATTAGATCAACATTTCAAGCATCTCAAAGCATTTCATTCTATAGTAAAAAAGAATGAATTAGTAGTATCCAAGTCTACTATTTCCTTATTCCAAACGAAAATAAGATTTTTTGGGCATTAGATACATCAAGGTACAATCACCCCAATTGAAAGATCACTTACATTTGCATCCAAATTTCCTGATAAAATTATTTGTAAAACCCAACTTCAAAGATTTTTAGGAAGTCTTAATTATGTTTTAGATTTCTGTCCTAATCTAAATAGGTTAGCCAAACCATTACATGATAGACTCAAGAAGAATCTTGTCCCTTGGACAGAAGAACATTCAAAAGTAGTTCATCTTGTAAAAATACAAACCTCTAAGATACCATGCCTACATCAGCAAGTCCACATCTTCCAAAAAGAGTTGAAATAGATGCATCCGAATTAGGATATGGTGGCATTCTAAAACAACTTTATAACAATAAAGAGCATATAGTTCAATTCACATAAGGACATTGGAATAGTACTGAACAAAATTATTCTACTATTAAAAAAGAAATACTTTCCATTGTCAAGTGCATACAAAAATTTCAAAGTGATATTCTTAACCAAAATTTTTTATTAGGTATTGATTGTAAATCTGCCAAAGAAATTTTACAAAAAGATGTTCAAAATATAGCAACAAAACAAATCTTTGCCAGATGACAAGCTTTGTTATATGTTTTTTATTTTGATATTGAATATATTGAAGGATATTCAAATTCAATTTCAGATTTTCTAACTCGTGAATTTTTGCAACACAGATCTTGACATTATCTGATGCCTCCAAAAAATAAAGACAAAGAGGTGCAGAGCAAGGAGTCCAAAGCAACTTTCAAAACAACAATTGTTCCAAAAACCATCAAAACATGGTATGATATTGTGGTGAAAGATGAAGCCACTAGCGGTAAACAACCAGAATCAAATCAAACTCTAGTTCAACAAACAGAGATCCAACAGTGGGTCAAAAAATTGGCACAATCGCCAGAAGTACTATTGGCATTACAAAAAATCTCAAAAAACCAATAGAGCCCTACAGGTAAAATTTTTCCAACCCTTTCAAAAACAAAGAAATGATCTTCATCACTTGCAAAAACCCTTTCTCAAAAGGAAGTTTCAAAAACAACTTCAAGTTTCTACAATACCCAAGTCATATGCTCTCAACCTAAAACATACAATAAATACTTTCTCAAAACCCATTACCAAACCAATGCACCAATTGAAGAACGATATCTTTTCGCAAATCCCATACATACACTCCGCAAAATGTTCTCCAGATGCACTTTCAAACCATGGGACACATCCAAAACTCAATTATATTATATTTCTATCTTAGAAGCAACTAACTCTGTCACCTTTAAACACCACTATCTCCAAGAAACCCATACAGAACTACCCTTTTCAACCTGCCAAATACATAAGGTTTTAAACCCTTCAGACTGGGGACATGACCTCTAAAGTCCGCACAAACTACCCGTCTCCTTCTAAAATAGAGTAACTCATTGCTTGGCATTCAGTTACTGGGATTACCAGCAAGCATGGTACAATGCTATCTACCTTCAAAAACAAAATAGTAGTGATTCGTGGTTGTTCTTTTTCAAAACTTTTGACTCAACCAATTTTCCATCCTGGTTTGTCTACTAGTGGACAAATTTTGGAATCATTAATGAAATCCTGCCACAAGAAGTCAATAAAGCATTACAGCTCTTCCAAAAATTTTACAAACCCTCAAACAAAGAAAGATATCTACCACTACTGTTTTCCTTATGTACAAGATTCTTCGTCCCATGGGTATTCAGTTTGGATGTTGACATTACAATACATGAAGGCATGCCTACATTAGTCAGACAATTCAAAGTAAAATGGTGGAATAACTTCAAAGCAATGGACAATATCTCCAAACAAGTTGTCCAACCTGGATCCACATGCAAGAACAAAAGGTAGATTCATCCAAACCATTACAAACGATTCCAACTGGGCTATTTGCATGGTCATCCAATCCAGTGTTCCTAGCCCAAAAGTCACATGCTCAAGCACTTCTGGCAGCTTCAAAAAGTGAAGATGAATATTGGGCTACTATGGAACAACTTTTTACAAACTCAATCCAAAGCAACGGAGTCAGCTTCTAGTACTGAAAGTGCTGCTATTGACTTAGAAGATGATAATGAAGATGATTGCTATGGCATCTTTCCTCCCACATAGCAATATATTTTACAACATAAATAAATCCCGCTCAGTAGATTTTCTACTTAGGCAAAAATTAGGGAAAACAAAATATTTCAAGCTAACCAATTTAGTTATAGGTTCAAAAAGATTAAGGGTCAGTCCAAGACCTTAATCTGGACTTACTCCATCTCAAATGATAGATGGTAAAGAGATATCAAATATGTCGACGACTGATTTGCCAAAAAGCATGTTATGACAGTCCAGGGCCTAAATCTAAACCTACTCCATCTCAAACGGTAGATGATAAAGAGATATCAAATATGTTGATGGTTGATGCTTTGCCACAAAGCATATTTATTGGTACTGTTCAAAATCACTATTCATTGGCACTGTTTAATGTAACTATTCACCACTATTTGTCGATAAGAAGAAAACAACGATTCAACTATAGTAGGACTATTACAGCCAAATAACATTACTATAGCAGTCACTGTGCACATTAACTGTCCATAATGGTAATAGTTACGGAAGTTGTTACTATTCAAAAGTTACTATTCATCATTGTACAAATAATTTCAAAATTGCCATGGGCTTCTGCTATAAATAGGAAGAATCTCCATTTGTTAGGCATATTATATTTTTAGAGTTCTTCTTCTCCAGAGTACACTCTTAGCGTAGTCTTTTATTATCAATATAAACTTTTGTTATAGTTTTCATCTTTACAAATATTTTATGTAAGTTTTGTTCAAATAATATTCATAATACAATTATGCTTTTGTTTATGCTTTATTTTATGCCTCCTTCTATTTTATTTTATATGGTCGGCTCAGGCACCTGTATTGTTGTATTCATTCTTATATGCGTGGCCCTGCCGCCTGAACTACTGCATCATCATATATTTCTATTGCATTCATTCTTATATGAGCGACTGTACCGTCTGAACTGTTGCATCTTTTTGTATTTCTATTTCTTCATTTATCCACTCTTCACCTTGTCTAATTTCCTCCTTTTTATTGTAAGGATCCCTGCCAAATACATAAGGTTTTAAACCCTTCAGACTGGGGACAAGATCTCCAAATTCCATACAAACTACTCGTCTCATTCTAAAATAGAGTAACTCATTACTTGACATTCAATTACTGGGATTACCAGCAAGCATGGTACAATGCTATCTACCTTCAAAACCAAAACAATAGTGATTTATGGCTGTTCTTTTTCAAAAATGTTGACTCAACCAATTTTCCATCCTAGTTTGTCTACTAGTGGAAAATGTTTTGAATCATTAATGAAATCCTGCCAAAGGAAGTCAATAAAGCATTACAACTCTTTGAAAAATTTTACAAACCCTAAAACAAAGAAAGATATCTTCCACCACTGTTTTCCTTCTGTACAAGATTCTTCGTCCTATGGGTATTTAGTTGGGATGTTGACATTATAATGCATGAAACCCTGCCTACATTAGTCAAACAATTCAGAGTAAAATGGTAGAATAAGTTCGTAGTAATGGACAAGATCTCCAAACAAACTGTCCAAGCCTGGATCCATATGCAAGAACAAAAGGCAGATTCACCCAAACCATTACAAACGATTCCAGCTGGGCTAATTGCAGGGCCATCCAATCCAGTATTCTTGGCCCAAATGTCACATATTCAAGCACTTCTGGCAGCTTCAAAAAGTGAAGATGAATATTGGGCTGCTATGGAACAACTTTTACAAACCAGTCCAAAGCAACAGAGTTAGCTTCTAGTACTAAAAGTGTTGTTGTTGACTTAGCTGATGATAATGAAGATGATTGCTATGACATCTTTCCTCCCCCATAGAAACATATTGTACAACATAAATAAATCCCGCTAAGTAGATTTTCTACTTAGGCAAAAATTAGGGAAAACAAAATATTTCAAACTAACCAATTTAGTTGCAGGTTCAAAAAGATCAAAGGGCAATTCATGGCCTTAATCTGGACCTACTCCATTTCAAACAGTAGATGGTAAAGAGATATCAAATCCGTTGATGACTGATGCTTTGACAAAAAACATATTACTGGTACTGTTCAAAATCACTATTCAATTTACTATTCACTAGCACTGTTCAAAATACTATTCATTGATACTGTTCAAAGTAACTATTCACCACTGTTTGTCGACAAGAAGAAAAAATTGATTCAACTATAGCAAGACTATTACAACCAAAGAACATCACTGTTCACATCAAATGTCCATCATGGTAGCAGTCACAGAAGTTGTTACTGTTCAAAAGTTTCTATTCATCACTATACAAATAATTTCAAAATTGACATGGCCTTCTACTATAAATAGGAAGAAGCTCCATTTATTAGGCATGTTATGTTTTTAGAGTTCTTCTTCTTTAAAGAACACTCTTAGTGTAGTCTTTTGTTATCAATCTAAACTTCTGTTATAGTTTTCATCTTTACAAATATTTTACGTAAGTTTTGTTCAAATAATATTCGTAATACAATTATTCTTTCGTTTATGCTTCCTTCTATTTTATTTTATATGGTCGGCTCAGCCACTTGAATTGTTGCATTCATTCTTATATGTGTGGACCTGCCGCCTGAACTGTTGCATCATCTTATATTTTTTGCTGCATTCATTCTTATATGTGTGGCACTGCCGCCTAAACTATTGCATCATTTTATATTTTTGTTTCTTCATTTATCCACTCTTCACCTTGTCTAATTTCCTCCATTTGATCCCGATGATCCCTGGCATTAGTGATTTCCAATTACAAACAGATATTTCCAGATCTAATGTTGTCACACCACTCCCTATAAAGTGGAAAGACATTACCTTTCCTGAAGATTGGATACTAGTAGGTGCTGTAACTCGTGAGCCTCCAGCACCGTCTATGTCCAATGTAATATTTTGCCCATTTTCGTTAGGAATATTGTAGCTTTTTGACCAAGTCCAATTTGATCGTGAGGATAATCGAACATATTGTCGAGAATTAGGAGTTATTGAATCTCGAGGGAGGTCTGATGCATATTGGGAAGCGTGAAATGTCAAATATGAGACTTGAAAGTGAACAATGTGCGTTGACTTAAGTACAACGTACGTTGTCGAGTGAGAAAGACGTACGTTATCTGGAAAAACAACACAATGTACGTTGTATAGGTACGACGTACGTTATTTGGGATGTGAGGATGATAAACGTACGTTGCCATGATACGACGTACGTTGAGTTGTGTTTCTTCGAATCTATGGCTACTGGATGCTTCACAATGTACGTTGTGAGGTACAATGTACATTGTACACAGCCACAATGTACGTTGCCTTTGTAATTATCGAAACGGTGCGTTTTGATGTGCAGCTTTTAAAACGGCCAAAACTCGACTCTCACCGTCATTTTCTCATTCAAATCTCTCTCAATTGGTCTGAAACGATCTCACATTGGTTCCTTAATGCTCCTAATCCATTTCTGAGGTAAGATTACATCTCTTTCTTCATTTGTAACTCATTTTCATGCATTGATTCATGAAAATGCATTTAGGCCAAAATTGAAATGGGTTTCAATTTTCGGATGATTCATGATGTATGGATGTTAGAGGATGTTAGAATAGGTTAGAGGGGACTTGAATGAACATGATTCAAGCCTTGAATCGAGATATTTGGTGACTTTTGGAATGAACTAGGGTTTAGTTCGAGTTTTGATAATTTGAGCATGATTGAGAGTTTATTTGGGTGTTTTTATTGGGTATCAAGTGGAACAAAATTTGGGTGTTTTTGCAAATATTTTGGTCGCAGACAGATTTTGGGGTATTGTTGCAAATACTTTCTGTCGCTGTCAAATTAGTAACTTTTTGATAATTGACGTATAGACTTGAAATTTTTTAAACATAGTGACTGACTTGTAATTTGACAAGTTAGTTACTAATTCGCGATTTCTAGGAGTTTGAGATAGAATTTGGGGATTCTGACTTATGGATGGTTAGTCAGTAATCCCGACAGTTATTACGGAATATTTTATATTTTTCGAGTCTCGGAGACTAAAACATAATTTTTCACTGGTCGGTGATCAAACTGTAATTTCACGTGGATTGTATATTTTGGGTCGAG
>CAODLS010330258.1:0-11615 GCA_948243855.1 Flueggea neowawraea
AATAATTAACTATAATACCAATAATACATTTTATTTCAAAGATTTTTTTAATAATTTTTAAACAAATTAACTATTCTATTAGTAATTAATAATAATAATTTATAGAAAAATGAATTTTTGAGAGAGTGTAGAAGAGATTGAGGGATTAAAAATGGTGTAAAATTGGTAAAAATGAGGTGGGGTATTTATAGAGTTGAAAAAAATTAAAAAAGAAAAAAGAAAATAACCGTTGAAACCGCCGATTCGACGGTTTTTAAAACGAGAAACCGTAACCTAAACCGTAAACCGCCGGTTTTGGTCTGTCGGTTCCGGTTTCGATTTTGACCGGTCCGATTCCGGTTTGGTTCGCCGGTTTTGGTTTGATTTTTACAACTCTAGCGTCGACAGTGATAGAGAGAGGGTGAGTAGTGAGAGAGGCAGCGAAGCTGTGAGAGGGTGAGAGAGAGGCGGCGAAGTGAGTGAGCGTCTGTGAGAGGGATGGTATATATATATATATAAACGGGTTACGGGTCGACACGACCTGCGACACGCCATGTTTAATTAGTGTCGACCCGTTTATAATACGAATTCGCTTCAGGTCAACCCTAATTTTTCAATTTTGTGTATTATATGTATCGTGCTATTATATTATGGCTCATTTTGACACCCACTTTTTTGTGCTTCCCTCCAAAAATGTTCTTCTCTTACTCTCGCACCGAGAACACGTTCTTGAGCTCTCAAAATTGGAAAAATGAACAATTCTTCTCCTTGAATAAACCCAATCCTAAGAAAACATTTAGACAGCGTATATTCAGTTATTCTTATCTACAGAAATAATAGTTCAACTGTGGAAAACTTTTTTTAAAAAATAAAGGCGTGAGACTAAGAATGAGTTACCACAACATCAAGGGGATAATTACATGGGACACAGATCTTTTTTCTTAATTATTTGTGCACGCAATTTTGTTTTTGGTTATTTTTACACATAACCTTTCGACTTTGAGTATCGAGTTCGAGACCGAGTGTCTCTGGTTAGCGTGATGAGTTTTCGGATATCTCTGCGGGTATATCCCTCCGTCTGCTTTTAGCGGGTGTCATGCTGACGTGCCTTTTGGTTACCGCCAAATAATCAGACATTCTGTTATTAAAAGTATGTGTTTACATGATCACGCTCAGTAGAAATATAACTACTATTAGTAGTCCCAATTCTCTTTTATCAAAAAAATAAAAAACTTTCAACTTTGAGTACCGAGGTTCTATCTTTTGGCATGCTATTTTAGTATCGGTGTTTCTTTTTCTATTTTTCTCTTCACTCGTCTACTCCTCTCTGTCTCTCCTTTGCTGTCTCCCTCTCTATTGTTTCTCTCTTTCTCACTCTATTTCTCTCTCTCCCCCAACCAGATTGGTCTCTCTCTCTCCTCCTCTCACCTCTCTCATCTCGGTTTCTTCCCTTGCCGCCTCTCTCATTCGTCCTCGTCTCCTCTCTCCTTCTTCCTTGTCTCCTCTCTCCATATCGTTCTTCTCTCTTATCCTCGATATGTCCTTGTCTCTTCTCTCTCCCTCTTTCTCCTCTCTCATCCTTGGCTCTATTCCCTTCGCGACCTCGCTCTCCGCCTTCCCTTCTCCTCGGTCTTTGCCTCACTTTCTACTTTGCTCTTCTCCATGTTCTGCAAGCCCTCGCGCTCGCCCTCGTTCTCCTCCTTTTTATCCTTGCTCCACCTCGCCACATCTAGGCCTTGCCGTGACAGATCTGACATCTCTGTTGTGCTGAGAACTGGCGGAGGTTCGATGGCACAGCTAGAGTTCGGAGTAAATGACAGTGTGCATAGGTGTATTGATGCGTGGTGATGATGGTTTATTTTTTATTTTTCAGAAAAATTTCGGAAGTTTTAAATTACTGGATCTAATTATTTGTGGTGATGATGGTTTATTTTTAATTTTTTTGAAAATTTTTGGAAGTTTTATAGATTTTTAGAAGATTTATTTGAAGTTTATTTTTTTAACTGGAAGTTTTAAAAAATTTTATTTGAAGTTGTTTTAAGTTTTTTTAAATATTATAAGTTTTTTTAAAAAATTTATTGAAAGTTTATTTGTGATTGTTTTTTATTTTTTTAAAAATTATTTGATGTATGTTTAAGGATTTTTTTAGTTTTAAAATAGCTTAGAAGGGTTTTCAAAAGTTTCAGTTAAGGTTGATTTTAAGTTTATTTTTTGTGTTTACGGAATTTGAAAATTTGTTTAAAGTTGAAGTTTATTTTAAGTTTAAAAAGTTTATTTTAGATTTATTTAAAGTTTATTTTAGGTTTATTTTTGGTTTTAAAAGGTTTATTTAAGGGTTTTAAAAGATTTATTTTAGGTTTATTTTAAATTTATTTTATTGGAAAACTGCAAAAGAAAGATAATTAATTAAGAAAAGGATGTGATATAAATTGAAAAAAAATTCAGAAAGGGCCAAAAAGTGAAAAATAAAAAAGAAATACAATGGCTGAATTGTTAAAAAAAGTATAAAATGATGTGTATTTAAGGTTTATTCTAAGACTTTAAAAAAGTTTAATTTTAGTGTCCCATGTTTGTTAAGATGTACATGTTGCCATTGACTGAAACATAGGATTCCGTAGAAAAAGTTTAACTTTGCCGTATGAAATGCTGTTGGTTGCCCCATGAAATGTTGTTGGTTGCCACACGCGTTAAATCCAAATTTGTTAGGTTGAATATAGGCTGTTCCTTCTTTGCACTAGTTGTTTTGAATAGCAGTCCTCTCTCTAGCTATGTTTTGTATTTCTGTGTTTCTGTGGTGTCTTTTTTTAGTTGACGTTTTTGCCTCTTTTTGTAACTACCATATTACCCCGTTATAAATGAAAATTAATTAATAAAATTAAAAAACTATCGTCCTCTTTTATTAAAAAAAAATCTCAGCCTCAGAAAAGAACCTGTTTTAGACACCCAAGTACCAATAACACAGGTTTTCCAATAACTAACACACCATGAGAAATACATCAGGGAAGAAGACGGCCATGTTGCAGAGGCAGAGAAAAAAGGAGAATTGGGTTGGGGTGTCCTCATTGAAGAAGTAAAGCAAGTTAGCTATATAGCAGCTCCCATGGTGGCAGTCACTTTGTCACAGTATTTGTCGCAGGTTATTTCTATGATGATGGTTGGTCATCTTGGTGAACTTTATCTTTCAAGTTCAGCCATGGCTATCTCTCTTTATGATGTTACTGGTTTCAGTCTTCTTGTAACTTCTTCTTCAACAATATTCTTTTCTTTTGTTAATGAGTTTTTATAACGTGTTGTCTTTTCTGCTCGAAAGGAGCTCATTTAAACCCATAATCTTTAATGTTCAATCCAAAATACAGAACAAATTATAATGTTAACTATCATGTTTTTACATGTGGACAGTGTGTTGATACCGAAAAAAGAATTGGCTTTGCATTGATTTTCTATCTAAATTGTGTTTTACTTGTATATGCAAACAGATGGGGATGGCAAGTGCACTGGAGACGTCATGTGGGCAATCTTATGGAGCACAGCAATACAAAAAACTGGGAACTCAAATATACACTGCTATATTCTGCTTGATATTAGTTTGTATTCCTCTGTCTGCCATATGGATCAACATGGCGAAGATACTCGTTTTCGTAGGACAAGATCCTGCCATTTCATATTTAGCCGGTAAATTTACAATGTGGCTTGTTCCTGTTCTCTTTGCTTATGCAACTCTGCAGCCGCTTGTCAGATATTTTCAGACACAGAGTTTGATCATGCCGGTGTTCATAAGCTCTAGTGTTACGCTTCTTTTGCACATACCCCTCTGTTGGGTTTTAGTGTTCAATTCCGGACTAAACAACCTTGGAGGAGTATTGGCAATGTGTATTTCAAATTGGTTGAATGTAATTTTTCTGGTGCTGTACATGATGCTCTTCTGCTTGTGCCAAAACTCGCGTTCCGATCTCTATGGAGTTGTTCCATGGAATTAAAGAGTTCTTCCGCTTTGCTATCCCATCTGCAGTAATGATATGGTAAAGATATACATGTTTTCTTCTGCTATTTTCACCTTTTGAATATGCATACTGATAATGCTGTTGCTTGCAGGCTTCCATGGTGGTCATTTGAGCTGCTCCGGACCTGGAGACTTCTGTGCTATCTGTATGGTATGCTTTCCGCCTTTTTTTTTGTTTGGATAATCAGAAGAAACTTTCAGATAGGAACTAAAAAATGGCAATGAATTGTTTTCCTCATTTACTTTCCACTTATTTGCAGTCTGACGACAATTGCAACACTCTATGCAATACCGTTTGGACTCGGTGCTGCGGGAAGGTACCTCCCAAGCTTTACATACATGTATGAGCATAATATCTGCCTTTCGGAACTGCCAGGCTGATGTACTTTACTTATTCTGTGTGTGTAGCACAAGGGTCTCAAATGAATTAGGAGCTGGTAATCCATATGCGGCGGATATTGCCGTTTATGTTATGGTGTAATGTCTCTGGCAATCACAGAAACAGATATATTAAGCACAACACTTTTCACCACCAGGCATGTTTTTGGCTACCTCTTCAGCAGTGAAAAAGAAGTGGTGGATTTGGTTTGTCTGTCAGTTATAATAGATAGCTTACAGGGTGTACTTTCAGGCAAGACCTCTGTCAAGATGTATCAATTGTCCTACAAATTTTGCAGCAATCTTATCGTAATTCCTTATTTCAGGAGTTGCAAGGGGCTGTGGATGGCAACACATAGGAGCTTATATCAATCTCGGAGCTTTCTATCTTGTCGGAATTCGTGTTGCTGCAATATTGGCCTTCTGGGTGGCGTTAAGAGGGATGGGACTCTGGATTGGAATACAAGTTGGTGCCTTTACACAAACAGTTCTGCTTTTTATTGTCACCGGCTGCACAAACTGGGAAAAACAGGTACATTCTTCCACCTTACTATGATTTTCTTGTTTTTGTTTCCATCATTACCATCACTTGGCAATATATGCAAAACATGAATAGCTTTCATTTGATTGATTGTTTGTTTTCAATAAATGTAAATTTTTTCTTGTTTGTTTCAACTATTTCAGGCAAGTAAAGCAAGGGAGAGAATATTTGAAGGACGACCTTCAGTTGACAACTTACTATGATTTTCTTGTTTCCGTTGTCTTCGTTCTCCCACTTGTTACCCTTGTTCTCTTTCTTCCGTTTGAAACAATAGTTCTTGATGCGTCCCTTTTCATCATGGGAGTTGCACTCAAAGTTTTATACTTTTGGTTTGACTTGCTCCTACTACTGCCTCTGTTCTGATCTTGGCTCCTAGTTTCACTTCTCCCCCTGTTGTCGGTAACAAAAACCTCTGCTTGTGATGTTGATAGCCTTTGAATTCTCTACCTCACTTCTTCATTCAAGATGCTACTCTTCACATATTGCATGGTCACAATACCATTAGGAACCGAGTTTATCATAGAGAAGCAGAAGTTCTCCCATGAATTTGAAAGAGCACCAAGCAACCAAAGACTAAGCTTCGCATCATCAAATTTTATATCCATTCCAGACGACTGATCAATATACCCTTGAAATTCATTCAAGTGATCTGACATGGAGGTTCCTTCTTTATATCTCAAATACATAGCTTGCTCAAGCAAAAACAACTTATTCTTGGTAGTTTTCGGAGCTTACAAAGTCTCGAGTTTTTTCCACAAGCTAAAGGTATTGGTTTTATAACAAATATAATTTTACACATTATCTTCCACCTATCGCCGATTAAAATCACACACTTGTTGTTGCTCAAATTCCCATTCTTCATCAATTTTAAACTCAGGTTTCTATGCAGTAAAAACAGGCAAATATAATTTCTTTATATAAAAACAAATTAATCCTCCCTCTCCCTTTCTACTTGTGATAATTTTTACCATCCAAATCAACCATTGTACTCTAATTTGCCTCCATTATTCAATCAAGCAAAACACTACAAAAAAAGGTACAACAATATCACAGCAAGCAAAATAATTGCTCTTTTGACTTCATGAAACCACCCTGATATCTGATACAAATAAATAGTCTCGCAAAGCAAATGTAAAGGAGAAGGCCTTCGCAATAGTTAGGAGATGCCTACTTTCGTGCTCGTGTTTAAGCTCACGCAACATCGTAAAATATGTCTATGCTTTGCCCAAATTTCTTCTCCGACTCTAATTTCTGTTTAGCTTCAAACTTCAATCAGAAGTGTATCTTTAACTCACTTTGATTCATAAAACATAAAAACTTAACCTAACATTAAACATCTCTAAATCACAATATGGAAGGGAATTACATAAAACTATATCTCATGATTTTCACGCGTAAAATATTTTCATCAACAAAACAGATTAAATTACTTCATCATAAGATTGTTAAATAATATCTTCATAAAATCTGCTTCCCAAAACAAAAGGGTCCATAGCTCAGTGGTACAGAATATGACTGCAGTTCACGAAGTCACCGGTTCGAGGCCGGTTGGGCCCTTTTCATAAGATTTCCTTTCGTTTCATTTTTCAACCGACGGACAAACACCTGTCATTAATTTAATATTAAAAGTTGTCGTCTTAATAAATATTCATTCTATGCATATTTTCTTTCTTTACATACATATATGAATGGTGAGCGCTTTCTTGCCCTCGTGCATCATTGACCTTAAACACGATCCAAATGATCAGACACATTGAAACATCAGAGAAAACAAGTGTGGAATCTCCACTAATTACAGATCGAGATGATGGGTTTGATGATCAAGAAGAAGGGTTTCAACAAGAAGTTAGCTTTTATAGAGAAAGTTTCATTGGAGAAGCAAAGAAGCAGCTATGGCTGGCAGGGCCTCTTATAGCAGTAAGCTTGTTGCAGTATTGCTTACAGGTTATAGCGGTGATGTTTGTCGGGCATCTTGGTGAGCTTGCTCTTTCTAGTGCTTCCATGGCTTCTTCTTTCGCTTCTGTCACTGGTTTCAATGTGCTGGTGAGTCATAAATTTTCCTTTTCTTCTTCTTCTTCTTCTTCTTTTTTTTTTTTGGGATCTTAGTCATAAAGTTTCCTTTTCTGGATGTGTTGCATGTGGTTCTTATGCGACTAAAAAGTGACTCCTCAAAAAATTATCATATGTGGCTTTCAACTTTCAAGGAGTATCCGACATAATGGCTTTTAATTAAACACTCTAAAGTCAAGGATCCAAATTTTCCCACGATCTCCATTACTAATTTTGGATCAAAGAAAAAGAAACAATAAGAAGGATTAATTAATATGATCATGGATACCAATTGAATTATAGTTTATTGGTACTTAGTCCACTTCAACACTAACGAGTTAAGAGTTATATTTTCAATAGATGCAAATAAAATGATTAAACAAAAGAAAAAAAAATGAATTTCGATAAAATTTTCCTGTAGAATTTTTGAATTATAGAACTTCCTTTTTTTTTAATAAGTTCATAGAACTTTCTTGAAACTATTATAATTCTTTAATGCAAAATACATAAACATAATCATGTTAACACATGAATTTTCAATAGGAATGAGAAGTGCATTAGAAACACTTTGCTATAAGTTTAGTATATTGTATATCAACTAAGGAGTGTGTCAAATGTCAAAAGACTGGGCTAATTACTATACCTGTAGTATATAGTAAATTAATAAGGCCTTTACATCTAGACATATTATACGAGACATTTTTACTCTTAATAGAATACTGTTTCAATTCTTCAATGTGAAATACAAAAATCATGTTGACATGTGAATTTTCAATAGCTAGGCATGGGAAGTGCCCTGGAAACACTTTGTGGGCAAGCCTATGGAGCAAAACAACACCATATGCTTGGCATCCACACACAAAGAGCAATACTAACCCTCCTAGCCCTGACCATTCCTCTTGCAACCATTTGGTTCTACACAAGCACCATTCTCATCTCAGTTGGCCAAGACCACCAAATCTCCATTGGAGCTGGCACTTTCAACAGGTGGATGATCCCATGCCTCTTTGCCTATGCTTTGCTTCAGTGTCTCAACAGGTTTTTTCAGACCCAGAACAATGTCTTCCCTATGATGGTAAGTTCTGGTGTCACTGCCTTGATCCATGTTGCTGTGTGTTGGGGACTTGTTTTCAAAACCGGACTTGGAATTAGAGGAGCCGCTTTGGGTATCACCATTTCCAACTGGGTCAATGTGTTTTTGTTGGCAATGTATATCAAGTTCTCTCCTGCTTGTTCCAAGACTTGGACTGGGTTTTCTAAAGAAGCTTTGCATGATATTTTGAGCTTTGTGAAGCTTGCAGTACCTTCAGCAATCATGATATGGTGATTCCTTTTTATTCTATCATATGTTTCAAAAACCCTCGACTCTATATAACTCCTTAGAGCTGGAAATACTCTATATAACTAAAAGTTGTTTTACTTGCATCTTTTAATAATTTCAGTTTGGAATACTGGTCATTTGAAATGGTGGTTCTCCTCTCTGGTCTACTTCCAAATCCCAAATTAGAGACTTCTGTGCTATCAATAAGGTATATATACACACTATAGTCATCAATCATCTCTCCATTTTAAGCCGATTCAAAGAATTAATGACATGAAAACATCAATGTTTTCATTTGTTTTCGCATCCTTAACACATGTTGGATGGTCTATATGATCTCTGTTGGCCTTGGTGGTGCCATAAGGTCAGTAATTACTGTCCACAACCCTTTAACAAACCCAGAGATGTCATCTTTGATCATTATTCCTGACTGATTATTGATGCAGTACAAGAGTTTCGAACGAACTGGGTGCCGGGAGGCCGGAAGGTGCACGTTTAGCGCTCTATGTTATGATCACAATCGCTCTCTCGGAGGGTGCAATGATTGCAATTGTGACGATTTTGGTACGCCAAATGTGGGGAAAGCTCTACAGCAACGAAGAAGAAGTGATCAAATATGTTGCTAAAATGATGCCACTGTCAGACTTTTTGGATGGATTCCAATGCGTCCTGTCAGGTCCAAATTTTTCTCCCAATAAAATTTACAAAGCTCTAATTTAGTTGATTTCGTCCATTGTTAGCTCTAATTTGTTTAATCAGTGCGCACTTTTAGTTGACTTGGTTTTTGCAATGTTAATATTTCAGGAGCTGCTAGAGGATGTGGATGGCAAAATCTGTGTGCCTGGATCAACCTTGGAGCTTATTATGTTGTGGCAATTCCTTCTGCAGTGCTCTTTGCTTTTGTCTTCGATGTTGGAGGAATGGTGCGTATATATATAGAGATATAGATGTTTAATCATCACAATATGCGCTTGTTTTTGGTAGATAGTTCATAGTAAAAACATATTGGTAGATTTGATAAATCAGTTGATGAAAATAACATAGAACCACACTGTTCTTACAAAATTTGGTATATTTACTTCTACTAGATTTCGATCTTTTAGCGCTGAAGATTACTCCAGTGTTACTAGGTTTAAACTTACTTGATAACCTAATATTGATATGATCAGGGGCTTTGGATGGGAATCATATGCGGACTTTGTGTGCAAGTTGTGGCACTTGTTACAGTGAATGCATGCACAGACTGGAATAAGGAGGTTTGTGGTTGATCAAATTCTAATAGGATTGAACAGGTTCTCTGTACGTTATTCATGTTAACTATTTGTTTCCTTGTTTGTTCGTTTCCAGGCAGCAAAGGCCATAAATAGAGTTGGAATCACCGAGAGTGACTGAATAAGAGGTTGGCTTCACAACAAGTTATCACTCATCAAGAAAAATTAGAAGTTCTTTTACATTTCTGATATATTCATTTAACAATAATTTTCCAATTTATTGTTATCATTTATATAAAGTAATAAATTTTTGGAGTTTTTTGGTTCACAGTTTTTTGGTGAGAATAGAAATAGGAAACGAGAATTGAATTTTGATTCTCATTGTTTGTATTTGGTTCACATAAAAATTCATTTTCATTACTACCTTATTAAGGAATGAGATTGCCCCTCATCCCTACCTTACAATCAATTTTAAGAGTATATTTTTTTTTATCATATCTTTTATTTTCTTTTATCTTCCATCTTTTTCATCTATGGAGATTAAAATGAGTTATTTTTAAAAATAAATTATTAACATATAATTTATAATTTTTATTTATTTTCATTTTATATAATAATTATTAATTTAATTAATTTAATTTAAATAATATACAAAATAAAAAGTAATCTAAATTCAATTTTAAAAAAATTTGGACCAACTCACAAACTATCCAATTTTTACCTAAACTTTTTATACGCTCTCATTACTTCTTTTATGTATATGCATTTTTTTTATCAATTACTTTTTGTGAAATTTGAGTTTATACTATATGTTTTATATAAATATTCCTTTTATTATATATAAGTCAAATATTATGATTAATTCCGATTTCATATTAAACCAAACAATTATGCTAAATATCATTTTGATTTCGATTTCTGTCATTCACATTTCTTATATAATCAATTCCAATTTTCATAAACTTTTGAACCAAACGATACCTTTATACTTTTATGTGTTGGTACAAAGTATATTTTCATTTTTGATACATTTCTCTTCTTAAAATATAGAATTTGAATTAATCACATTGCCAAAAAGGTGCGAGAAAGAATAGGCAAAGTTGAAGAGGGAAGGAAAAGTATATCTTTTCTCATATTTATATTGTTAAAGTTTAATTAATAAATTGAAATTTAATCAAGAACAGAATAATTTTTATGATACATCATCACAACATTGTAGAATGTGGAATGCACTTGGCAATATAAATTTTTTATTTATTTTTCTATATGAAAGAGTTGAGTTTATTCTCAATTATTAAGAGATATATATAAAGAAAGAGTTGAAAACAATTTAGCCGTTTCTTTTTTATATATATATGGTCGGAAAATAATTTAGCTGTTTTTATTTATTTATTTTCTATATGAAAGAGTTGAGTTTATTGTCAATTATTAACCTAAATACAAAGGGCTTGACGACTTCTTGACTTCTTATTTATCACTTGTCCTAAAGATTAGGGGAACCATAATACAAGGCTAAACTCGTCTTTTCAACATCTCCAAAAACCTTCCAGTCAACCACACAGCTTAAAACGACGTCGTTTCCTTATTCTCCAATTTTGATGATCCTTATTGCTCTCCGACTCCCAGGCAGTCAATCAAATAAAAACACAATCACCAAACACTTAAACGACACCGTTTAGAGTTAAAAAAAGGAATATTCGAACGGTAACGGTAAATCAGATCCACGCACACTACAATTACTCTACAGCCTCACTCGCAAACCCTAACACTTTCTCACTCTCTTCGAAGCCCTCGCCAACTATGGCTTCACGCAGGCTCTTATCCTCTCTCCTCCGATCTACCTCCCGTCGATCGCTTTCCAAGCCATCACTCTCAAACCCTACCCCTAAGCTCTCTACTCCTTCCACACGCGCCGCCCCTTATCTCCTCACTCGCGCTGCCGAGTACGCCTCCGCATCATCCTCCGCCGCGGCCGCCCCCTCCCCCCCGCCTCCGGCTGGGAAGAAGGGAGGAGGGAAGATCGTTGACGAGTTCAGCGGTAAAGGCTCGATTGGGCAGGTTTGTCAGGTGATTGGTGCCGTCGTGGATGTGAGATTCGATGAGGGTCTGCCTCCGATTTTGACGGCTCTTGAGGTC
>CAODLS010330289.1:0-10863 GCA_948243855.1 Flueggea neowawraea
ATATTTCAAATATTTTAATTTGAAATTAAATTCCGCACTTAATACTATGTATGATTTGTTTTTAATAAACAAAGTTTATATTTTTAATTGTTATTCATATTTATTTAAATATGATGTTTGGGTATAAGTTCTGTACTTTGAGGCTTGTGCGGGATGGACCGGGCTCCCATAGACGGTTCATTTCGTACGCCGGTCGCGGCCCCGGGAATGGGTCGTGACAAAATGTATATAAGAGTTTGGCCATGCAGTGTAAGTCCATCATAGAAGAACTGGGTAATGAGTGCCAATGAAAATTGGTGATGATGACATTGGCTAAGTAGCATTTTGAACCTCTCCCACGCCTTATGGAATGGTTCACCATCCAATTGATAAAATGAACAAATTTTGTTCCTAAGCTCGATTGTCTTTTGGGAAGAGTAGTACTTCATCACAAACTTCTCATACACCTCATCCCATGTGCCCAAAGATCCTTCTGGCAAATTAATCAACCATGTTTTTGCCTTATCCTTCAAAGTATAAGGGAAATACCTCATTTGAAGTTCATTCTCTGTCAAGTCATGGAGAGGAAATGTTTGGATTGTAGTGTAGAATTCCCTCAAGAAAATGAGTGGATCCTCTCCCGGTAACCCATTGAAACAAGGTAACATATTGAAATGGATGTTCTTCGACTCATAGTTGCGGGCCGCCAGACTCAACCTAATACAAAATGGTGATGCCCCAATAACCGGTCGTTGGATCTCCCGCATATTCATTTGAATCGACATTGGTTGCTCATTACCAACTCCCCTCAATCATCTCATTTCATCATCTTGCTCATCCCCATGCCTTGGGATTTCAACCATTCTTTCCCTTCTTCTAGTTGCATGACTAGCACGACATAAACTCTTAATTTCTGGTATCAAAGGGATGATATCAATATTCTCCAAGCTTTGAGTGCGTCTCAAATTCATAAAAACCTGAAAATAAAACAAAGAGACAAACAAAAAACAAAAATTAACTAAAGATCACAATTAATAGCACCATTCCCGGCAACGACACAAAAAACTTGGTCGCTTCTAGCAAGAGTATTAGAGTCGAAGTAGTTTTAACCCTCAAAATATCCTTGCGTATTGAATCATAAGGAACTAAAATTAATTGTGACCAACAAAAATATCAACAAAGACATATAGAAACATGATTTGATTTTTGGATTTTTGGTTGTTCAACATAAAAACACGATACAATGAATAAAAACAAGAGTTGTCTAGTCAAATTCAATAATAAAAAGCGTTAGGGCTTCGAGGTTTTGGTTGGGATAACAATTTGTTAAACTAATAGCTTGGGTTTCAATGATTGGGTATTCTCGTCATCATTCTAGTCTAAGGTCTCTTTCCAAGTCAATAAACTATCTCCACATTCATTAAGAGGGTCTTCTCGGCCTCACTTAACCAATAAGAGTCATTAGGCACTAAAGACATTTCATCGAACACCTTATAGACATTGAGCATTTCTACCCTAACACTCATAATTTTATTGCTTGCAACCTCACCTAAATTTCATCTCTCGATTCATCATTTAGGCTTGTTAAAACTACAACCTAGGTGGCCAATATAAGTCATAATCAATTAAATAAGTCAATAAACCAACCATAATGCAATAAATGAAAAGAATAAATGCATAACAAAACCAAAACATTCACTTAGCAAAATATCATACCATCCTACATCTCTACACCCCAACTATTAAATTTAAGCTAGCATATTAAGAGGAAATATAAAAGCATTGATATCCATTAAAAACATAATAAATATTCGATTACAAAGAGAAAAGAGAAGAGGAATCAAGACCCAAGAGCCTTAATGGAAGAATCCAAACATAGAAATCTTGGGTGGATGAAAATTCTCTCCTTTCCCTTGATTCAAGATAAGAAAATGCAAAAACTCAAGAGAATTCTTCAAAACCACAAAAACCTAGCTTGGAACATGCAAAATAGAATGATGATATAAATTCCCCAAAATCGGTGAAGAGAGAGTTTAAATATCTCTTTCATGACAGCCTAACCCTAGAGAAGACTTGACAAAATTGCCCCTTTTAACAATGCTCTTGGTCCCCACTTCTTGTCCTATTCTCGTGCCCTTTTCTCTCTCTTGCTCAGGTGACCACGGTCATGGCAACATGGTCCATGACCGTGGGTGGCTACTGGATCATCTTGTTTGTTGAATCATGCTCAACGGTCAGGATCACGGTCAGCTCCATGATCGTGGCTTGCTAGTATCTGAAATGGCTTGCTTTCCTCATTCCATAGTCAAGACCATGACCGTGGCTTATTACTGTCTACTCTGTGCTAGTTCATGGTTAGCCACGGTCAGCTCCATGAACGTGGTCTCCTACTGTTTTGCCAATTGTCCACTCACTTGAAGCTTTAACCAATTGTGTGCCATTTATGTCTTTTTCACCTCATTTTATACAAAGCCTTACCATCCTACAAAAATTGTAAGAAAGGTGTAAATTCCACAATAAATTCACAAGTTATGAGGTGAAAATGTACAAGTTCTTGCTCAATTAACTGTGTAAAATTAGAATATATCAGTAAACGAGACTCCTAACATTTTGCCTTTTATGTGGTCGGAGTGGGCATGTAGAATGGTTTTGTAAGAGCTATAAGATGAAGAAGAAGTGGTGCAGAGGAAGTATGGTCTAGAGCTCAGGGCTACTAACAGGCGAACCCAATAGTTGAGTATGAGAGCTAATTAGCTAATGTCAACGTCATTAATGGTGGTTTCGATAGAAGAAATGAGTATTCAGCTGGAAAGAACGTGAATGCTGGAATTTTGGTGACAAAAAGGGGAAGTTCTGTAATCAGTGGAGAAAGTGAGGGGATACTAATCATCACAAAAATATCAGGATTTGGGGAAATCCTGTAACTGATATGATTGCAAATGATGTGGATATGAGATTTTTTGCTATGATAACTGGATCATTTGGAGGCAAAATCGGTGCGGACGAAGAGGTTGAGGAGGCTAATAAGGCAGCATTGTGTAGTGATACCAAGAGGAATAGATTTGGCTCTAGTGTTTCGGCCCAGAATGCTGAAAATGAAGGAGGGATGGATTTTCTAATCAAGATGGTCCCCTTCAAAAACATAGTATCGACGGGTGTTGCTGGGCAGGCCTGCCAGGAACAATGAGTTGTCTTAGTTGGAATTAATGTGGGCTGGCCAACTTACTAGCAATTCAAATGTTGACAGACTTGCTCTATGAAAAAAGGCCGAATTTTATTGTTTTGATTGAAACTAAGTGTGATGTAGCTCATGCCTCTGATATTAGAAATAAATTAGGCTATTTTGGTTCGTTTGTTGTTACTAGTAGAGGTTGAATGGTGGGCTCGTGTTTTTACGGAAGAAGAATGTGTCGACACATTTATTGGGTTGGTTTGATCACTTTAGTGATGTAGAGATTTCATTGGATGGTGTTAGGCCATACAAGTGATTGAGTTCTATGGTTGTGTTGCTAGAAGTTCAAGACAACAATCTTGGGATTTGTTGAGGGAGTTGGCTTCCAAGTCTAAATTGCCATGGTGTGTGATGGGTTTTCAAAGGTTTACTTTCAACCTCAGAGAAACAGGGTAGGGTTCCACATCCGTCTCATCTTATCGATGGTTTCCAGAGTGTTGTTGATGACTGTGCTTTAAGGGACTTCGGTTATGTTGGTGATCCATATAATTAAGAAATGGGGAGACTAATGGAACAATGAGTGGAAGAGCGTTTGGATAGAGCACTTGCTATGCATGCTTGGTTGGGTTTGTTTGATCAGGCCTGGATATATGATATATCCCAAACTTCTTCGGATTAGCTCTTTGTTTATTTGGAATTGTAGAGATTTGTAAGGCTGAAGAGGGATAATTTTTTCTCTTTGAAAATTGGGTTGGGTTTGAGAAGAGGGGTGTGAAGGGGTGATTAAGCAGGGATGAGCTTCGAAGAGTGGAATAGATATTCAAGCTAGGTTTAGGATATTTGAATACTTGGGGTAAGGATTTGATTGATAATTTAAGGAATAAGATTAAAAGGCAAAAATGTATTAGTGAATGTAACAGAGGCCGCAGAGGTGTTTATTTCTGGTGAATTTGTCTATGGCTGAGGATTATTTGTAGAGGCTATCGAAGTGTGGAGAATTTTTTGGAAATAGAGGTCAAAATAAGGCTCCAATCCAGTGATCTAACTACTAGAGTGTTTCACACAGTGGATAATGGGAGAAAGAAGAAGGAGATTCCTAAGCTCTAGAGAGAGGACATGCAATGGTATGAAAAAGCAATGGTCTTAATGATCTTGTTAGAGGTTATTTCGTAGAATTATTTATGAAGTAGGCATGAGACACAGATGGAGTGATTTCGAATATTAAAAGTAGAGTTATAGCTACCCACAATGAGATTTTGATTGTGCCTAGCATTGGAGATGAAATGAGGAACGCAATGTTCTCAATGCATTGTGAAAAGGCCTCGGGTGAGGATGAGTTCAATCCCAGTTTTTTTTTTCAGAGTTATTGGCATGTTGTGGGTGAGGATATATTTAGATCTTGTATTCAATGGTTGGAGGAAAGGGTGTTACCAGGAGGGGTGAATGACACACACATATGTTTATTGTTGAAGAAGAGCCAACAGATTAACATGAAAAAGCTGAGGCCGATTTTGTTATCTAACATTATATACGAGATTACAACAAAGGTTTTGCCTAATCGCCTTAGGTTAGTATTGCCATAGATTATCTGTAAAACTCAAAGTGGAGCTATTGTTGGTAGGTTGATAGCACATAATATTGTTTTTGTTAATGAAATGGTGCATCATTTGAGACAAAGATAAAAGGGGAAAAGGGTGATATGGCGTTGAAAATTGATATAGCTAAGGCATACAGTAAGATGGAATGGGACTATTTTGGAGAGAGTTATGCTAGCGAAGGTGTTGGTTGGTGACGAGGTGGTAAAGCCGATAGTTTCACAACCTGATTTAAGGCAGGGAAACCCTATGTCGCCGTATTTGTTTATTATTGGGGATGAAGTTCTTTGAAGTTTGATTCGGAGGAAAGAACGTGAAGGCATGCATCATGGTTGTAGAATTTCTCGAGGGGCTCCATGTATTACACATCATTTTTTGCAGACGATGCATTTCTATTTTCTAAAGTGGATGAAGCTGAGTGTAGAATGGTTAAGGATCTGCTGGAAATGTATAAGCAAATGCATGGACAAGAGGTTAATTTCTCTAAGTCAAGGGTTATTTATAGTTCTAATGTTCTAGTGGAGAAAAGAATTGAGTTATGTAGTGTGATGAATATGAGGAACATGTAGAGAGCTGCAAGTATTTGGGAATGTTGGTATTGGTTGGAAGATGGAAGAAAGAGATATTTCAGTTTCTCAAAGAAAAATTATGGCAACATGTGTTATTGGAGAGAGAGGAAGTTGTTGAAAGCAGGTAAGGAGATTCTATTGAAAATTGTAGCCTAATAACTTCCTAATTATGTTATTTATTTGTATTTGTTGTTGAACATTCCAACGAGTGTCCAGAAGCGAAGGAAATCAAGGGACATTTTCTTGCAAGTGAAGACATAAGTTATGTTTATTGATAATGTACTTCATCTGAAAACCTTCAGAACATGCATTAGTCTTTGAAGATGTACGTCATATAGGCATAACGATGATCAATGTACGTTTTGATGTGTTCTATCAGATTTAAGGCCATTCGAAACTATATAACGTACGTTGGATGTTAGGGACGTACGTTGTATGTGTTTAAGACGTAAGTTGCATGTAAAATGATGTACGTTGCCTATGTAAATCGTTAAAAAGTTGCATTTTGATCCATTTGTCTTTATAACACCAAACCCGACCCCTTCGTCATTTTCACTCAAATCTCCCTCAAACTCGTCTGAATTACTCTCCCATTGTCTACCCATCATTCCTAAACATCATCTGAGGTAAGATTGAGCTTCTAATCTCTTCATTACATCATTTTCATGTTTGAATATCGAAATTAGGTTTTTGGCTGAATTTGAATGCTAGGTTCAGATATGTTGATTTCTGATGAAATGGAAGTTGTAGGATATTAGATCATTGTTGACCTCTTATGTTCATTTAATATGTTTTGATGATGACAAATTGTCATAAATAATGATGATGATTAATTAAGTGAAATTGGATTAATTTGCATATTTGATATAGATAAAAATGGTTGTGTGAACTTGAATGATTTATGAAGTTAATTTATTTCATTGGATGCTTATCATTGTCTACACTTAATATTGAGGTATTGATGTTATTAGTTCACAATTTGGAATATTAAGTTTGATTTCTTCAAGCGAATAGATAAATTGAAAAATATGGATCTATGAAGAAAAATTGATTTGGACTTGATCAATATAAATGAGTTCTTATCTTATGATGTATTTTGGTAAGTCCTAAAAGAGAGTTGGGCCATAAGTTTGAAGTTTCAATAATTCCAGCAAGTTGAGGCCAAAAGATTTTAGAGAGTTGGACTGAAAAAGTTGAGGCCCATAAATAGTAAAATGAAATACTTTCAGTGCTTAAGTACTTTGGGAATAAAAGTTCTAGTAAAAGTTCTACCTAAAGAGTAGTTATGTAGACGTGGGCCAAGATAGTCCAAATGGGTCAAATGTAAATATAGCCCACTAAAAATGAGTCCATATGTCCATGTATATACTGTTTAATTTTTGCATGTTAAGTAAGCTTAGAGTAGAAGTTCTAATGAAACTTCTACCTGAAGAACAATTAAGTTTGGTAGCTTTGGGAAATATGCTAGAACGATCACAAATTAAAACCCAACGGCTCCAAACTTTATACAACCATCAAATGGACATTTTTTGCTATAAATAGGACTTAAGAAGCTCAAGAAAATTACAAGTATTGATCAGATTATGCATATTTCTTTGTAGAGCAATTTTTTGCTAATATACTTGTCTTGAGCTAGTTTCTTTCATTAAGTTTGGAATTGCATATCCTTTGAGAGATTGTTGAATATACATTTCTGTAACTTTGTTCAGAGTTATCAAGGTCTCCTAACACCCTTACAGTTAGGAAGCTTGTAAAGGTTCCCCTAACACCTATGAACGTTAGGAAAAGTGTAAAGGTTCTTAAGCACCCGTGAAGCTTAATGTGATTAGGGAGCTTACCCCTTGAAACAAATGGTTGTATTATTTTTCAAGGAGGAAGATAGTGAATTGGGAAATCCTAAGTGAGGAGCTTAGGTAGTGGATGTAGGCTTGATTTAGTCGAACCACTATAAATCGCTTGTGTTTGATCTCTTTTCTCTTACCTCTCTTATTTATATTTGTTTAATTTGATTGACACACACTTACATATTTGCTTCTAACATTACTTTCAAATGTGTGTAGCTTAGCAAGATTAAAAATAACAAGTTTCCATTTCCACATTTTGGGCTCAATTACTACTCATCATTAAGCTCTTTACTCTTCATTATTTGTGCATATATTGTTACTTTGCAAAATCATTCTCGGTATTATTAATTGTGCACAAAAATGATTTAAATATTTAAAAACCAATTCACCCCCCTCTTGGTTTGTTATTTGGGTCAGCAAGATCATGATAGTAGGTGGTTAAGGGAACATGAATCAAACTTGGGTTTGCAAGATTTGATGAGTTGTTGAGTGGACTAGGGTTTGTGAAGAGTTTTGATGATTTTGAGTCTTTTTGATGAAACTAATTATTGATTTGAGTTCCTGAGGTTATTGGAAACGATTTCTATTGGTTGAATCGATAGTACCGTGTTTTCGGGTAATTTTCTGTCGAAAGGACTGGTTGTAATATGTTGCATTATTTGAGGTCAAATTTAGAATTCTGAATAAATTGAGGATTGATTTGTAATTTTAAAATACTTTAGGGATCGATACATAATTTTTTGAGATCTTGGGACTACATAGTATTTTTACAAAAGTTGAGGGACTATTTTATAATTTTACATCGAGGTTTGATTTTCGAAGATAGTATTGGATATTCGTTCGCAATAGAAATTTCATCGTAGCAGGTTGGGACTAATATATGCATTGCATGCATATTCTGTATTGCCACATTTACCGCATTTGATGTTTGTTGTAATAACTTCTGTATTAAGTTCTGCTTGATTTTCGAGGCAACTAGTCATTCACCGTTGGATCCTGATTTGGATTATTTGGCTCGACGTTCAGGTTAGTGCGATGAAAACTTCAGATACATTGGATGTGTCTTTTGAAATTGTATATGTTTTTGTTGTGTTCTGACCTTTGCATGTAATACAGAAAAGTATGTGTTTGGTTATAATAAAAATTTGACGTACATGAAAACTCTGCTATAAAAAAACTGTTTGGAATATTATTTTGAAATCTAAAATAATTTTTTTTGTTTTGAAGCAAGTATTTCAGTACTAAGTTGATAGGTTGCATTTCATGTATGTTTTATATTGCCTTTTTTGTTTATTTTGCATTATAAATTGTTGTTATTAGTGTATTTTTATGTCTTCTTTGCTTCTTTGGTTGTTTGGGTGAATTTTGGTCAAATGTGATGAATTGGATCTATTTTGGGAGTATTTCAACGTTGACTACATTTCGTAAAACCATGTCGTATAGGCGCGTTGACTGGGCTGACTTATTCTGCATTGGGCCTCGTATTGACATTGTTGTGCCTCGGGATTTGAGCCTCATGGATGTATTTGATGACTGTTAACCTATTTTTACTGCTAGAACAATACATTAGGGTTATTATTATTATTTTATCCATTCTATTAGGATTAGGATTAGGTTTTGAAAGAGCACACATATAAATACTCTCTTAAATTTATTATTCAGCAGCCTTTTCATGACTGTAACGGGACAACACGCCCCACAACTATTTTCTTTCATATTTTGCATGTTTCTTGTTGGTTTGAGTAGTTAAACAATTCTCTAGTCGAGGTATTTTCAAGGTTCGATCATAATATGTTATGAGACTTTTGTTTTAATTGTTATTAAATATTTCGAGTATTTATTCAATTTTTGTGCCTTAGTTCCATTATTATTATTTATGTTAGTTGATTGACTGAAATAATATATTTTTATTTAGGATTGATAGTGCGTCACATTGGTCATAATCTAGGTAATGAATAACGTCAATATATGTGGTTTGAGCATTATTCATTGTTATGGAACTGAATAATCTGGTTTAAATTATTTACAACGTTTTTTACTTCACTGGCTAGAATAGGTGTCTCTTTAATTCATACTGCTGTCATAGATTAAACCTTGGCAGGGCGTCCAGGGGGTTGTCTAGTGGTTAAGGAAGTAGTCTGCAGGGCGTCCTTGGGCTATCGATTAAGTAAGATGAGATTAATTAATTGAGTATGTCACTGTTAACTATAACTCTGTTTATTCTAATGCTTAATATTTATCTTTCGTGACTCTGATCAACAGAAATGATTGAACTAAGAAGTACTTTGGCTAGGCTTTATTATTATTGATTTTCTTTTGACTGCATTTCGTTCTCTTTACATTATTTTATTGTTTTTATCTATTTTGATATCTAATATTCATCTTTACATTGTCTTGTTTATTTTGTTGTTTTTCTTTCAAATAAATAAGTTTTGTTAATCTCTGTGGATTCAACCATGCTCACTGCTATATACGAAATCATTATTTTTGAGTAGGAATTAATTTGTTAAATTGACACCCATCATAAGTATTATGTCTTGATATAAGTATATTTTTTGATATAAATATATGTTCTTATGCGCTAAATGGTGAGATTACCTTTGTGTTTGGGGAAAAAGTGGTGCTCTTTTATATTGATCTAGGATGAAGTTTTCAAGTTCGTCTAACTAGTAAGACATTAAAGAATATTTTTTATTTGACTGTTTAATTATTTTGTTGTTTGATTGATCGAGCAAATTTTATGCCTTCATATTTATATCTCCAATTTTCAAGGATTTAATGACACTTGTCTTGGAGAATGACTTTATTTTGATGTCCAGGTGACGAAATGGGGTGATGAAATCAAATTTTATATGAAAGCTAAGTGTGTGGAAGCTCTAGGGGAAGACACACGTTAAGTGGTGAGACACATGTGATGAGGTGGTAGGCTCACAAAGAAACGACAACATTTCGGCATTAAAAAAAACACTACCGCCAAATTAGCGCGCATTGTAAAGGGCGGCCATACCCACCCAGACAGCGTCGTTTTGAGCAGAACAAGGGGAAGATTCGAAAATATCAGCACTTTGGTCTTCTGCAATCAATTTTTATACCCTAAATTTCTGATTTGGGACCATTTCCATCTAATTTTCACTTCCTCTGTGTCACGACCCATTCCCGGGGCCATGACCGGAGTACGAGACAGATCGTCTATGAAAGCCCGGCCCATCCAGCACAAGCCTTCCAAAGAATCAGAATTACTACCCATCATTTGATTTCCAAAACATTTATTGGAAAAACATCTTATAATTTAAAACAGTTTATATATAACTTAATATATAAATATATAACAAATATATACAACCATATACTTTGGTAAAACTAAATACAATAAATATATCAGAGTATACATACAACCCAACACCCTACAGTAATCTGGTACAGAGCTCTACGAAATAAAAGAAGCCCGAACAATAGGCATCACTAACCAAAATGCCTCCTCACGGGTGTCCAAGATGCGGAATAAACGCCAAAGCCAAAATCTGTGCACTTGGAAGATAGAATCACCCACAACAAAAAATAAAATGCGGGTGCATCCCAGTGAGAAATAACACTCCAGAGCGCCTCATACGTACCTCACAGAGTCTGTTTTGAAAACAGTTTGCAAATAGCACAAGCAGTATTCATAGTTGTTTAGTCCCATATCGCATGTATATGTTTTGACA
>CAODLS010330327.1:0-16639 GCA_948243855.1 Flueggea neowawraea
TTAATATCTGCCTGGTTGTTTCATCAATAAATCTGAGATAATGGAGACGAAGAATAGGCTTACGGCTCAGCATTCCGGGCCAGATTTTCTCAGCAACAGTTCGGTATATATTTGCAATGTGTATACGGAGTTCCTCACGCCGAGATTTTTGACTCTGCATTCACATGAAAGAAGAATGATTGGCAGTATGAAAATGAAGAAACTTAAAGCAAATGCTTTTATACAGAAATCCAATCCTTGTACTTCAAAGTAACAGCCAGATACTAGAAGATTTAGAAAAGGCACATTTGCAAAAAGCACAAAGGCACCAGATGGGGAATTCAAGAAGCTAGGCTCATGCACAGAGTATGCCACACCTACAATTACAGTTCATGCCTATAGTAAAAACTGGAACAGTTTGGATTTGCCTCTGTGTATTAAACGTAAAGCAGATCAATATAATGTTCCAAAAGTTTTGCTAGCCATCAACTTAGCACAATCTCTTCACCTTCACCCAACAGAATGATAAAGGATAAGTGCAAATTACATTTGAAGCATCTACTGATACGTCCATACCTTCCATTTGGGTTTTCCCTCTGTTTCCAAAGAAACCTCATCAATAAAAGATGAAAGTCCACTGAACATGACTTCACATGCTTCCAGATGAGAATGACCGAGAGCCATTGTTGCTGCTTGCTGATTAACGAAATCAAAATAAAGAAAACTAAGAATTAGTAAAAATCCAAAACCACACTTGCAAGAAATAATAAACAAACTCCCAAGTTTTGTCAAAAAGAGAGAAAGAAGAAGAAGTCGAACTCTACACAAAACCAGCCTAAATTGTTTTTGCTGCATATGATAAAATATAAGACTTGACACCACAAGCCCTACTATATCTAACCCTTTTGCAAGTGAACCAAAGAGCGAAAAAGATGCAAGAATATGCAAAAATGAAGTGGACATTTACTTTTGGACAATAATTTCTTCTTATTGAAAGCAAGTAGACAGAAGCTTATTATATCAATATATTTACAGTAGGTATATCAATCATTTACTACTTTGGGCAGCACTTTATGTTAATATACGACACTTTGCCAATGACACCAATTTGTTGGTGCTAGAATTCTCAGGCAGACTTCTCATTATTGCATACAGAGACAAATGCTGTCAACATTTCCAAGTTCTCACAGGGAAGAAGCAAACTAACTTATAAAGATTCCAATTTCTCTATTTGTTGATACACAATAATATCAGTGGTCCTCTCAAATAGTGAGTGAGCCTAACAATAGGGTGATGGCCAATAAAATATTCCTGTGAAAAACTAATTGGAAGAAAAAAAAATCCTCAATGGTCTTCCATCTAAATTTAATTCATAGCAACAAGATCCAGAGTGAACTTGGAGAATAATTTAATTAAATCATTTATCTTCATTTAATAGAAAGTTGCAAACAAAGCTATCAAGGCAATTCTGAAACAGAGGTCAGTCGGGAGATAATACATAGTGGAATAACCTTTTTTCACTTCTTACTAATTTTCTCATGTTGTGACAGTGAATCATCATAGATGCATCCAAAACTAAATGACTACAGAGATAGTTCCGGAATTTACTATGTTTGCTTCAGATCCAGACTTCAATGATGGAAAGATAAGATGGTAAAGATCTTTAGTTGCTGCTAAGCCACCGGATTCTCTGTTATCTGGTGGGCATGAGCAAGCAAACACTGCATACATCAGCCACTGATCCAGCTTCTTGTCCGAATCTTGTGTCTGATGAGCCTTTCCTCCCCACTCAACAGGGGTAATATGTGCAAGGCGCTGCTTCACCTCTATCCTGCCAATAAACATTATATCACAATAAAAATTCATGATTTCCTTCTATTACTGATTCAAGTTTCAGATTCAGAATCTTGATTTAACAATATAAAGCAACTGAATCAACACATTTGTCATCAACCACATCAGTAGCAACATAGAAATCAGTCAACATGAATGGGCAATCTCTTGGTGCCTTTCTCTGAAATTTCACTGAAATACAGAATAAGAGGCTATAGTTGATTTTGCCTGAACTTACTACTCAGAAGTCATTCCTAAACAAGGATTAAATAAGCTAAATTTAGTCTTATTCCTATGCTACTTAATGATCAGCAGTTCCCAATATAATTTCAATAATTTGTTTATCAACTTGAGTTTGGCTTTGGCACATCAAGCTGAACTCTAGCTTACCAGCCCTATCTAAGAAACATATTTCACAAGATGAGAACCAACAATGGGCCAGCATTAATCTATCAATTACAAAGTTACTTACTCTGCTTCCTGAACAGAGCCTGGACACAGCTCTGCAGCATATTTCACAAGCTCAGTCAGGCATCGAGCCCACCTGTTCTTATCAGGACTTTCAAATATTATAGACTGAAGTGTCACATCAGGAGGAATCACATCTGATTCTCGCCTTAAATCAAATGGACGCCCTGAATCCCAATAGCAGCTCTGAACAATGTCATCCTGTAAGAAGATTAAAAACTTGTGAGTTCATGTAAAAGAAGGGGAAAAAAAGGTGAATTTTGTCGTGCCCCAGATAAAATTCAAAAGAACTACACTAACATTATTGTGCCTTGGTCCAATCCAAATGTATATGGTAAGGAATCAATAAATATTATATCTCACCCCATGTTCTTCTAGGACATCAATTAAGACTATTGGTTCAACTTCATTTCTCATGGAATGGTCGACTTGCTCCTGTAATGATAGGTCCTGTATATCATTCCTTAAGGCTCGTACACAGCGCAATAACTCCAGAGCCGTATGCCCAATTTGGCTATCCACAGAACCAAGGAAAATAAGACCGACTGCATCAATCTCTGATGCACGAAATTCAATTATATCTGTTTGATGAAAAGAAGATTTTTTGAAACTTTCATTTCCCTTTCCCCTTTGATTTGTTACACAGTACTGGCTTCCAATCTATCATCAATCAAACAAGCTCTCCAAAAACGCATGAGTTCCAACAAGCGTCCCAACGAAGTTTGAATAAGGAGAGGGAATTCATCAGGAAGCCTAAGGATAAAGTTGGCCATCCCTCTCATTACCGCAAATCGGCGATGAGGGAGATATCTAACTATCCGATTCAGCACTTGCAGTGCTTCTTCACGCACGCCAGGATCAATACTTATGTCGTGCTGAGGAATTATTTCAGTAATCTTATCACTTCGGCCAACTTCTTCTATCAAGTATGGAATACATTTCAGTACTGACCGAAAGAGATACACTTGAGACTTTTCCTTGGTTACAGCATCTGAGCAAGTATATAACCAATTAATTTATTTTCCAATTGGAAGTAAAACAAGGCTCATATCAATAGAAACATAAGGATGAAGAATAACCAACACTTCACAAGTGCCATGGATCGAATGGGTGAGAAAATTAAAAGAAGAAAATAATTTTCTCATCAGCAAAAGTATGGGATGCCATATCTCTTGTTACTCTGCATAAATTCAACTTTTTGTTTTTCATATAGCCAGTAGCCGAGGGACAAGAAAAAAATACTAATGCTTTGTTTTTTAGGAGTGAAAAGAAAAAGAAAGAAATGACATAAATATGACTCTTTCACATTTTAGAAAAAAGCCTTACCTATTGTGGTTTTTGAAGAAGTCAAAAGAGCCTGACCATACGTCCGGTGGCAAGATCTCAAACTAGACTCAATTGCAGCCTTCACTTTTGGTATGTAGTGTCCAATATCATGGCCTGTTTATGCAATAAAGAAAAGTTATGCCTACATTTCTAAACAAAACCAGAAGCAACTATATTGAGACTATCTCAGTAACCAGTTACCTTTAAAAATTTCCAGGCCAACGTGCTGGCTTGAAGGTGACATAACAATTGCAAGCAGAGCATGAAGGCCAATAACCTTTGCTTCGCTTGGGCTCTCTTGCTTTAGCAATTCTAAAATCATATGATTCATTGCAAAATCAAGATTATGTTCAGCAATAGTCACACAGAACTCAGCTAGCTTATCATGTTGAACATCCTGTGTAAGCATCCCCTTCCTCAGAACTGTTAAAAGTTGAGAAGTCACACTGTCTAAGTAGTCCCATATACGGTTTGGAGCTTGGTTAGCAGCATGAACACTCAGGTAAAACCTTAAAACTCGATGAAGACAGTCCAAGGCCATGAAGCGGTGGTTCTTGTCCTGGAAAAAAAATTAAAAAAGACACTATCAAACAACATACAAAGAGCATGAATAATCTCTCTGATCTTCAAACATTCCAATTCAACAAGGTAACACAGCAGGTCACAATGGAAAATTGTTAGAAAATCAGCCACTAGCTAAATATTTCCTTACTCTCAAAAGCTTGTATAGTTGCTCCATGTGTGGGCTCAAGCTGCTGTGGAATATTTGAGGATCACCAAGACACAAGAGAAGAGTCACTAAAGGGTAGCCAACCTAACACATTAAGTCATTTATGTGAGATAATAATAAAACACATATATGATGGGCATATGGAAATTTCAAATTTCAATTACATAACAAGGAAGGAAAATGAGAGTATTTCAATATTGACATTAAAACCAGGAAAAGAAAAAACGAACATAGTATGAAAAGAAATGTTCAAACAAAACAAAGAATTAAAACCTTGCAAAGATAGGTTAGAGTATCATTGAAGGGTTAAGGAGGAATCTAAGCCAAGAGAAATAAAGGAAGCTTGTCACCAAATGCATTATTCAATCAAAAATGTTTATGCTATCAGATCACCCCAATGAAATTAACTATTAATAATAATAATAACAATAATCCAAATACCAGTGAAACCTAAAAATGAAAAATCAAAATTCGAAATTCGAAATTCTAATTGTACTAGTAATAGCTCTACAAATGTGGTTCAATGTCCTTGGACTGGTAACCATCATATTACTCGGTGCAATAGTCTACAATATAGGCTTGTCATACAATCTCCAATAATTTTTCGGTAAAATATTATACAATAGATCACAACTGGACAGAATTAAGGCTCCTATGATAGCATCCCAGGCCCATCAAATATAACGAAAGGTGGCTGCTAGAGTTGATCATGCTCAGCAATTTAAAATTTCCCAGCAACAACTATAAGAAGAAAATCAATAAAAGATTTATATGCTATATAGCAGCCAAAGTCCCGCAATTCCTAAAGGTAGGTGAAGTGAGATACACTTACAGCTATATGCTTGCTTTGTTTGTCCATCCATTGTATGAGCTGAACCCTTTTTCGTCCAACAGCTTCATACCATAGGGTAAGTGCATTGTCTAAACCTGAAGGAGGCCACTGGCTTTTCCCCCCATCTGCCAATGGAGCTAGGATATTCGAAAGCATGTTACATAGTGCGTGGTATAGTTCACTTTTACGTTTATGTGGAGCTCGGTTAGGGGGGTTTGCTTTTGCTACAAAGGAAGCAGATGCATTTAGTCCTCCCTCTGTCTCAACCTGGCAATTGGTTAATTGTTACATTGTGTTTCATGTCACTCAAATTTACATGGGGCAAATTAGACACATACTCGAAGCTTCAGGTAGCGCATCCCATTGATGATACTGAGTGTTTCACTCCAAGCAACACTAGTGTCTATTCGACGAGTATTTAGTTCCATGAAAAAACGTTCAGTTACAGAACTAAACCTGTGAACAAAAAATTAAAATATATTTAAATAAATAAACACAGAAAGTGTTGTATAAGGCTATGCCCTTAGAAAGAAATGCAATAATCTTATATTTCAAACGCCTCTTGGACAGTAAATGCATTGTTAAGATTTTAGCACCAAAACCTCCCTACTTGAGTCTTTTGAGCAACAAGATTGCACTCTAAAGTGGAGACTCAAGGATTAATTGCTTAATGAATAGTACTACCATCCTCCTCAAAATCTTCTTTGAAGCTTTTCAGAAAACATTGGATTTTGAGGAGATTATAGATTAAAATTCACCAATAAATAGAAAAAAAAATCTTGGAAGCGAAATAGTGCTGGTCAGCATTCATCCAATGAACATCAATGCTTAATTACAGAATCAACCGATAACACAAAGAACCTTAAAAATAAACTTCCTTCCTTTCATTAGTATCAAATAATTATGAATCGAAAGAAGCAGCGACCTGATACGGGATAAGGCACCAAGGAGTTGAGCTACCAAGTCCAGAAGGACCAATGAGAGGTATTCAACCTGACTAACAACTCTGCAAGAGGAATATAATGTACTTTATTCCATTTTGTTCAATCAAAACAATTAAACATCAAACAGGAACCATATCCACAATATTTCATTAAGCTCTCCAAACATCTCTTTTGAGAATAACTATTCTGCTCCCACAAAGTTTTATTAAAACACAAAGCAAAACAATGATGAAACTATATAAATTATCTGTTTTTTTTTGCATAAACATATAACCAATAAGTTTGACATAAATATATGTTGCCAGTAAAGTCAATAGTTTAAATTATCACAATTGCAGAAGTTCCCAAACCATTTATAGCAACCTTACCTATCAGCATTAATTAGCCAATCAAAAACAAAATTTTCAAGACCAGACCAAAGCTTCTCTGCAATGAAAAGAGTTATATTTTAATAACAGTGAAAACAAAATAAGCAAACATAAACATCATGTAACAATATCTGGAAGAAATTCTCCCTAAAACAATCTCAGAAACATACCAGTAAGTCCTTCCCGTGAGCAGCACTCCACAAAACGGATACAGGCTGAGCAAAAGATACACTCCACTGCAAGCGGATCCCATGTACAAGTATTAAATTCAAATCAGACAATAACACACATTTTCATTTTTTTTTCCCTGAATCTCCTGTTACAATAAATAATGACCAAGTAATGAATCACAAAATTGCAAAGGAACGACAAGGAGTATCAATGCACGCTAATTAATTTTCACAAACAAAGCTGCATCACTATCCCATGGCAAGTGGTCCAGGTTTTTTCTTTTCATATTTTTGGCCTCTTTGCAGTCAAAGATTGCCTAAGGACAATACAAATATCTATTGAAATTGAGTTTGGCACTTGAAAACCATAGTTCAAGATTACGTTTGCTTCTTTCTTAAAAGCCACAGTGATATAGAAGATTCCAGAGTATCCTACTATCCCCAAACCACTAGTTGAATTCGCAGCAACAAACAGAGACACTTCCACTCACAAGGGCTATTGACAGAACTGGCAGTTCTTTTGTACAAAGAACAAACCACTCACCACTCCATAAATAAGAAAATTATGGTCATTGCAATCCCTCTCCAATAATCCCAAGAAAAGTATCATCCTTTCCTACTGTCAAAGATAAATCATCCCTTGCACTCAATCTTTGACTAATAGATCAATTGAAAGCACCTCGAAACATACACAGATTTCCATGCTTGAGAACATCTCTCAAAAGTAAATTGCAAGCAAGTTCATCATCATATAATATGTTCACAAATTAAATTTAAAATAAGCTCGTATCAACAAATCAACCTTTTTGTTACAATTAACATACACAAGTGTGTCGTCTGCTGATAGATCAATAGAATATTAGTGATAAAATAAGCACTTCTCAACATACCTTTCTTTGAAATGTAGATGCATCATTTGCACCCTTGGGAGATTCACTGCAACAGAAAACCATCAAAGAGACAAAGAGGAAGAACAATTGTCAGAGAACATTATCCACTTAAATAATTGTAATGCTTTGTAGAATTAAACAAATAATGATGTGCATTAACAGACTCTATTAGAACTTCGGAAGTGCTCTTATCACCCAAGGTTTTGCAGTCTAACTTCTGCCATTTATGTCGGGGTGCATTCATTGCATTATCCAATAAATGACTATAATTTCCAGAAAGAAATATGTTGAGGATAGCAAACTACTAGAACTAATGTGGTATGCATTCCCCTCGCATCTAACAACCGGCATCAAGTCATAAAAGACTTGCAGTTTCTGTGATCCCCAACAGTGTATAGGATAAGACTTCATAAAATTGTAACAAGTAACTGAGCACAATATGCTAAGCATTGCACTGCTGAATCAGGTGAGACAGCCAGGCAACAATCACTCTTGAGCAGCAAAAAGCTTAAAGTGTAATATCAAGATATACATGCCACATGGAACTCCTAGAAATGAGTCTTTCAGGAAATCTATCCTTTTTTTTTAAATTAGAAAGTAATAATAACTCTAACTCTAAAATCAAGCTTATTTCTGTCAAACAAATATAAGAAGATTATGAAAAATACCTTCCGTCACAATCACATGACACATGATGACAAATAATGCCTTCCAAAAAAAAATTGAGAATGTTCATAGATATAGGAGTTTGTTTAAAGGCTTCTGGGTATAAAGGAAGATAGAAAGAAACAGCTTACACCGGCACAATTTTATCCATAATAGTATTGAGTGAACAATAACTTCTTTAGCCTCATTGTGAAATTACGTTTTCATAAAGCTTCAAAACAGTCCCTTATCAGTCACTGACTGTGAATGGAGGGAGCTGCTACATCAGTTTTTTTGTTCTTTCTTTTTCTTCTTCTTCTTCTTCAAATTTCACATTAAAAAGATATTTCATTCTCCATTTTGTTCACATTAGCAAGATATTCCTCTTTTATCTTCAAAGATCTGATCTCATTGTCCCTACTTAGATTTTATTAGTCTAATTGTCAATAAGTTGAATTTAAGAAGTTACCACTTTGAGTTCTCTTTTGGTTTGAAGCCTAAATGATCTTCTTCAACCTCCTCATTATTGACATACATTTTACTGAAAATCCTTTCTTTTTTCTCCAAAAATTTAGAAATTCAAGGTGTTTTAAGTACCTATCAACACTCTTTAGTCTTGCCCCATCCCTCGCTCTTTATGGATGTGAAGGCTAACAGTACACGAGATCATTTTTCTTCAAAGCTAACAATTTAACCAAGATGATAATCATGTCTCTCTGTAAAATAATGATGTCATAATGGAGTTTAAATGTTAAATCCACGAAAAATTAGTAGGTGAGGTTTGAAAAACTTACGTCTCTCTCCATTTAAGAAAAGCTTCTAAAAGAGGTACTGGAGTATGCCGTGCCACCATAGCCAAGGAATCCAGAACCTGCTCATAGGCAGGGTCCGATGGCCGAAGATACTGTCCATCCTATAAATTCTAAAATTTGACAAGAGTAAGAATATGGAGGATATAACATAAACATTAATCATGATCAGCTTAATGATGACAACAACAAAATATATCAATGATGAACACACCCATGCTACTATAACACCATAACAGATCCTAAGAGTGCCATTGACATGAGGAATTAAATTTTGGCCTGTATATAATAACTCTCATAAGATAGCATTTTATTAACAGTAACACATTGTTATCATTCAAGGATTCTATATTAGTGAAACATTATTTCCTATTGCCGACCAACTCATTATTCACAGGCATAAGGAATAATTATGTAAAATGATACAGAACTAATGACCTTATGCCTTTTTTTTCCTTTTTTTCTCCGCCAATGCTTATAGTTGTAATAATTAATGACAATTGGAAATTTCATTTCACATGAATCATGATATATACATTAAAAGAGAAAATTCCAAGAGTGTAGAACCAAAAGTTAGCAGTGAGAAGATATTGTGCTTGCTAGAAAAATAAATTGTCATACATACCGGAGCATATTTCTCATGCCATATCATTCAAGTTAACAAATTCAAACACGGAAAAACCTCAATCCGAAACCAGGTTAGTTCAGACCCTATCTCTTTTCTTACTTATGTAACACTAAACTCTTGTTTGTGAGACCCAATATTAATTTCACCACTTTATCCAAAGTCATTTTCAGTTTTCTACACCTTTCTCTTCATCATTACCAATTGAATTCACTTGATCATCAACAACAGTGCACCACACAAGATCAGACCATCTCAAAGAACACCCCTCAACTAAGACTGGATAGAAGCACCTTCAGTTTCCTGTATATACGCCACATTTTTATCTGCTCTTTCCTATGGGCCTTTCTCCACAGTTAGCATTGTTGAGATTGCAATTGAACCACACGGCTCAATACATATTTGAGGAACTAAACCACTAGACTTTCAAGCAAACACACGAAAATACCAAAAGTATACAAATGACCGCATCGAACCAACCAATCATAGGGGGGAAAACAAAAAGAAGGAAAGAGCTCCCACGAAAACGGAATTCACGCACACGAATTAACTCCTCTACTCTTTTCAATTTGAACATAACACTATACACAGCACTAGAGAAACAAACATAAATAAAATCTCGAAAAGAAAAAATTCGACCTGAGCTTGAGCTGTTTCGATTCGGAGCCGGGCGAGAGGTAGGAAGCGCTGAAGCAACGCCTCGACAATGAGCTTCGCAGCACTTCCTGCTTTCATCTTCTTCGAACAATCTACTCCTAATAAATTCATTTTTTTTACCAATTAGTACAAATGCAATTGCGAGTTTTTAAACCAATGATAATGTAATTGAAAAAGAAGGAGAAGAGAAGATAAGCTAACCGGAGAAGCTTTCAAGAGAAGTGATTCATGATCTTCAAGCCATACTCCATCTTGTTCTTCGATTGATATTTCTCTCTTGAATTGATCGACCTGATTGAAGAATAAGATGCTCGTTAATGAATTTGTTTAGTGTTTCCAGTGTTTTTTTTTTACTTTGGGAATTTTTTTAATAAAAATTACTCTATACCATCTTGTGACGCCACTCCCTAAAGAAAAACAAACAAGTCCTTGAACCATTGTTTTCTCTTTCAAACCCTTTTGTTAGAAAGACTTTAAAGTGGTGTTGATGTGGTTAAGTAAAGTAGCAAAAGAGATCCAGGGTTGAAACCCATGCTGATCCGAAAGCATCTCAGTACCCTGGAACAAAACCTCGTCACCCAACTTTTTAACTTTAAAAACCCATTTTTTCTTTAGAAAAATTTAACATTTATACTAAATTAAAATTTAAAATTTATCATCAATTTTTAAACATAAAAAATATTAGATAAGACAAATTAAATTTTATAAATATCATTTTTGTGATAACTCGATATGTTTTAGAGAGAAATTAATTTTTTTGCAAAAAAAATAAATTCTAAAAGAGAAAATATTTAATCTTTTAGAATATATCTGGTGATCTCAAAATGTATCTAGGTGTATCTATATTTATCTAAATATCTCTAAATCATATTTTTTTATATAAAATTAGATTATTTTTCAATATAATACTTTTAAAATTAAATGCCTCAAAATTACAATTATTAATATAATTTTTACAATTTTTTTGATACTCTCTGTATCCAAATCTAAATTTTTTATATAATTTTTTATAATATCCAAATATATCTGAAATTTAATTTTTATATAATTTTTTAGTCTTCAAATGTATCTGAATGTATCCGCGAGTATTCAAATGTATCCGCAAGTATCCAAATGTATTCAAATGCATCCGTCCTACATAACATTGAAATAATTCAAAAAATGCACCCCTATAGAAAATTAATTAAAATCAGCAAAAAAAGCTGAACAAACATTTCAAGTGTTTTTTTACATTAAATAATGAATAACAAAGACTTTTTTATTTTTTTAAATCAAAGGCATTTAAGTAATTTTTTTTAAAAAAAAAAAAGAGTAGCTAGGGTTTTTTTTTCACCCTAGCCACCACTCACACCAAGGTGCACTCCACCACCGCCGCCACATTGCACTCCACCATCACTCACGAGACAACGAACATAGCATCGAAGAGAGGAGTTCGGCAGAAGACATCCAACCAAACCTGACCAAGGAAAGAAGAAGAGATCGAACATGATTTGCAGAACTCTTAACAAAGACATCCAACCCCTGTAGAAGTATGATCTTTGTCCTAACATAAACAAACCATAAATTAATTAACTTAAATTGTAAGGAAAAAAGCAAGAGTAGAGGATCAACAACAAGCTTGTTGACTGATAAACACAGAGTGGGCGGCGGCCGAAAGTTGCAGACGGCGGCGGGTTGTCTGAAATGTCGAAGGAGACAAAGGTGAGAGGAGTGAAGTAGAAGAACAAGGGGGAATAAATATAAAAGCCCAACACTCCCTAATGTTTTTAATTTTTAAAACAAGTCTTAGTGAACGACAAGTCTTTCTCACGTGAACAACGTGTCGTTCGATGAGACTTTTATTATTATTTTTTTTAACCCAAGGAGAAAAATATTTTCGTCCTAGGGTAAAAAAAAAAAGACACCAGCACACACAAGTGTTGTTGTCGAGTTGCAGAGCATAACCACCAGGTGGAGGGTGGGGCATGTCCCCATCGGACGTGGGCGGAAGGGTATAGGGTACCCCGCTGCTGGTGGGTGTCTTCGCCATTCTCCATCCCTCTATTTATTCTTCTTTTTTCCTTCCTAAAACCACCTCTTTCTTAATTTCGAAAATTAAAACAAAAAACCTCTTTCTTAGTTTCCAAAATCACTTTTCAAATTGAGTTTACAACTTAAATCTTTTGAGAATAAAGAAGTTGGAAGAGTCTCGTCCTACAAAGATACGGGCTCAAGAGTTTATCCAGCCACTCAGCCAGTCATTCTACACATTCTTTTAGAAGTACTAGTAGACCTGCACCTAAGACCGGAGACATTGTTCTAGAAAACTTAATTGCATTATATTACGTTTCAAATTGAGGTTTTTGGTTCTAATCTACAAATAATTATTACCCTTTTAGCTCTAAAGTGAATTAAGTGGATAAAATCCATGAAATTAAGCATTTAATTAAACTAGACACCTTCTGTTGACATTTTAAAACAAAAAGGAATTGATGTTACAAATTTGAACGATGCATCCTTCTGTATTTCTAAAATAAGAAAGGGTAGAGAATATATATTGTAATATAATTAATAATTAAGTTTTGTAAATTAACTTTACTTTAACTTACAAGACTAAAAATAATACTTTTAACTTACAAAAATGTAAAAGTATTTTATGTGACAAATTTCATGATTATGTGATTAATTTGTGATAATCTATATGATGTATGCCGTAACCATGAACATATACGTCTGTTATATACAAAAAAAAACTAGATTATTTTTTCTTTTAAGCAATCAAAGAAAATTATCTAGCAAAATGTTCATGTGGAACAAGTAGTTCAACTCAAAACCATACAATCTCTCGGCATTATAGGCTCCAATGTCTCCACAAGTAGGTCTTGCTTTGGAGGATTCGAACAAGAAACGACCCTACTTGAGCAACATATCAGATCATATTTAACTGTGAACATGATACTCGAACCACCATTATTATTAGTCCAAAGCTCTATTTTTATGTGGCACAAAGTTATATATCTAGTTTTAGTCACTACAATCACCAACAATACAGGGAGGTCCATTAGGCCCGGTAGCTTCTAAATTGTGAGATTGTGCTCTCCTATTTAACGGCAACAGCAGTTAATATGTATAGGTTTTGTTGCTTTTTTTTTTAATCCATTCGATATTTAGATGTCTTTGATATTTGACTAATCCAATTTCAAGTTGGAAAGATCCATATAGGAGCAAAACTCTTTTAAACGTGCAACTTGCAGAACTTCTCCATATTAAATATTCGAATTCAAGACCTCATCACTCCATTATATATATCGGCGGTTATTTTGTTTATTTTAGTTGAGATTTTTTATACACGGTGCAGTCATCCTTATTATCAAACATTTTTTTGTTTTCTACACTCAAGCGTGTAAAGACGAGCATAAATTCGGTCCAAGGCAATCTGATTGAGAGTTTGTACGTCTAACACAGTTGATAAATAATTACCAGAAACATGTGGAACATCTCTCCCTGGAACAATATGCAGACATTAATTGGTGCAATATCGAAGTCAAACCATGAATATGTCACCCCTTAGTATTACAATCGGCAAGTAGTATCAGTCTCAAGTCCGAAAACATGTGGCCTACGCAAACATGGAAGAAAACATATGTGTTCGGCATTTGAATCACCTGTTCCTTTTCCTTGGCAGTTTCGACGTCAATCGATGTTGGGTTAATATGTTAGGCCTATTATTCATATTCGGGAAAAAATATATCAAACATATAAACATGGTAAAGAAATGTCACAATTGATGAGTTTTCTTAAAAAAATCGGATAAAACTAATAAAATTTTAAAAGATAGACTAGAATTAAGAAAAGTTATGAAATTCAGGTTTTATAACGTCATCGTTTAGTTTTATCAAGTGTTTGTTGACACAACATGATATGTGTGGAATATGCCTGACACAACATGATATGTCTAGAATATGTCAAGTAAACTTAACGATACGACTCTTAAGTAACAAGTAGAGTTTAAATCATCATGGAAATTACGATATTGTGTATGAATTATGTGACAATAGAAGAGTAACATCTGCTTATGAGTTTCTGTAGTACTCAAGAGAGAAATTATACCGCTTATTCAAACCCTTTTCTAAAAATAAAATTAACAATATGAAACAGACGTCTTCATTCCATATCGGCACTTAATGGAGTTAATCTAACAAAACATTAATGAGAAGTGAAATAATGTATGTACTTGTAAGAAAGATGAAATTTTTACAATATCTTTAGATAGATTATACTAAAATTAATAATTTTAACAACAGTCGAGTATTTTAATGGCATTAACCCAAAAACAAACACTTGTTCAAGTATAATTATTCTTATCCACAAATATATTTTTGTTCTTCATTCAATAGAGCCTTTAATGAGACAATCCATATACTATACCAAACTTTTCTTCTCTTATCCCATGAGCTTGATGCCGAGATCTAAGGTGTCGAGGTGCCTGCCTACTGGTAAGGCAAGACCATGGCTCACAAACATTTTTTTTTATCAAGCTCACGAACATATTATTGTTTGGCATGAAATAAAATTTAATCCACCGAATCATGAAAGAAAGAAATAATCTACAATGTTCCAATAAAAGAATAATAATATTTGTGTACAAAGGAACAGTCGTGTGGGTCAAAGTTTAGCACTAGCCTGACGTAACGAGCACATGCTGAAAAGCCCATGGAGGTTTCCAATAAAATCATCTGCTAGCTCAACCGACTTCCTTAATTGGCGTGGCACTGTAGTCGTCGCACTTTTTTTTTCTTTTTTTTTTTGTTTTATTTCACTTATTTTTTTTATTTAACTCTCATTGATATGAATATTAATTATTTGTTAGATTAGTTTATATGTTTTGTATATTTTGTATATTTCACCTTTGATATGTTTTGTATTTTTTAACTAATTTGCATACAATGTTAATTTAATAATTTAATTAATTCATCAAATTATATAAAAAATTAATTCATAAAAATTAAAACAAATTCATACACTACAAAATAAAAAAATAATAGATTAATACTAATATAGATTAATATGACATAATGATAATATTAAGTATAAACTAATTTATAGACACTAAACCAACAACAAAAATATCAAAATACATAGCATAATCTTATTAGATAACAAAAATTATTTTGTTTAATAAATAATTAAATAAGAATTAAATTTGTATTTATTTTGTGAAAAAATAATTATAGAAAATGTGATTTAAAAGGAATATTAAAAGAACATTATTTTTGAAAATTAGAAATATACTTATTAGTTAGAGATACTTTTATTGTAGATGCTGTATGTTTTAATAAAGTTACTGTAAATATAGAACGATAGGTTGAAAATGGCCTTCAATCTAGTTGGGATGTTCAGCTGCATTATCTGATTTTCGACCCTAATCTTTTACTAAAAAAAAAGATTGGAGATGGCCTTACAAGTAAAATGTATTGTTGTTGTATATTAAGAGTTCAGCCAATTAGGTGGCTAACTCTCTCGCTCAATCATCTGAATTTATATCATAATCCATGTTGTAGGGTTCTTTCTGTCCCCCAGTTGCATTCTTGATGCTCTGGTTGTATTGCATCTTATTTGAATTAAGTAATGAAGTTTATCCTTTTCTCAAAAAAAAAACAAGTAGAATGTATTAATCAGGACATGCATTGTGGTGGTGTGACATGCAATTGCATTCGGATATTGTGGACTGAAATGGCCTGACATATTTTCTTGGACACAAGATGTTAGGCAACATAGGATCGATTTTAAGACAATGATCTGCTTATCTCATCTGAAACTTGAACTGGTTTTCCTCTTCAGAGGATTCCTAACTAGGTGAGTTCATTCCTAAATTGAGGTTGACATGAGAGTGGGCTTTGCATTTTTCGACACATATAATATGCATACACCATGCCACCCGATGTTAATTTAAATGGTTAGTTGTATTCATAAGTGATTTAGATGAGGTTCGTTCAAATATTTGGTGCATGCATTATTTAATTTTGTTTTGTTTAATACATCAAATAAAGAAAATATAAACAAGGATAAAATTATAATTACAATATATTAAATATTTAAATTGTTGTTTTCTAAAAAAATACTATATATACTATATGCTCTTTGGCGTCAAAAAAACATGCCTTGCATTTTAGATGCATATGCTATCAACGTACTTTAAGCTATTGGTTGTCAAATGATTCCACAATCACTACATAGTAAATAGAAGAAGCACAAGTTTTAAGTGTTAATAGTGTGCACATAGTTGTGGCGAGTTTGTTAAGAGGGGCAATACTGTTGCGCTGTGTTGTGCTAGACCTGACCTAATAGCCCAGCTGCTGGGTTCTCCATCAACAATTTTCTTTT
>CAODLS010330445.1:0-14566 GCA_948243855.1 Flueggea neowawraea
ATTTTTAGAGGTTTGTTGTGAACCTTAGTATAAAACAACATTGTAAGGCCTTAGAGGTGTTGAGCCAGAATCAACCTCGTGTATTGGCCTTGTTGGATTGAGCCGCAATCAATCATCGATAGTGAAAAGCCTAAGTGAGACTTAGGTAGTGGATGTAGGCAAGGTTGGCCGAACCACTATAAATCCTTGTGTCGATTTCTCTCTCCCTTCTCAAGTCGCTTCCATTCATACAAAATCTCATACCGAAATTCTCCAACATGTCAAACCAACAAATTAATTCCTACTAAAAAATAATGATTCTATATATAATAGTGAACATGGTTGAATCTACAGAGATTGGTAAAATTTATTTATTTGAAAGAAAAGCAACAAAATAAACAAGATGATGTATAAAATGAAGATCAAATACCAAAACAGACAAAAATAGTAAATTAAAGTAAACAAAATTGAAATGCAGTTAACATAAATCAATAATAACAAAGCCTAGTCAAGGTACTTCTCAGTTCAATCCTTTCAATTGATCACATACACGAAAGATAAATATCAAATATTCGAATAGACAGAGTTAAAGTTAACGGTGATGCACTCGATTAACCCATCTCTTCTTACCTGTTCGATAGCCCTGGGACGATTTGCAGACTATTTCTCTAACCACTAGACCACCCTCGAGACACTCTACAAGGTTTAATCTATGACAATGGTAAGAACCAAAGAAACCCCTATCCTAGCCAGTGAAACCGAAAACGCCATGATTCATTTAAACCAAATTATTCAGTTCCATAACAATGAAAAATGTCCAACACATAAATTCACATTATTTGTTACCTATAATAGGACTAATGTGACGCACTATTAATCCTAAATAACAATATATTATCTCAATCAATCAATCAATTGAAATAATAATAAAGAAACTAACGCACAGAAACTGAATAAATACTCAAAATACTCAATAACATATAAAAACATAAGTCTCACAACATATTAAGATCAAACCTTAAAAATACATTGACTAAAGAATTGTTTAGCTACTCAAACCAAGAAGAAACATGCAAAATATCAAAGAACAAAGTTTTGAGGCTTGCTGCCCTCTTAGGGTAGTGTAAAACTACTGAAATAATGAGTTTAAGGAAATATAAATATGTATCCTAATTAGGAAAATCTAATTTTCCTCAAAAATAGCTAAAAATAATAATAACTAAGTTAATTATTTTGTCCCAGATGTGAAAATAGGTCAGCGGCCCTCATACACATCCATGAGGCTCAATTTTCAAGTTCCAATAGTGAAAACATACGGCCTAATGTGAATAAGTAAAGCCCAGTCTTCGTGCCATTTACAACATAGTCATGCCAAAGTGCTTCCGATGCTGAAACATCCCAAAATAACTCCAAATTCTTTTATTTCACCAACATTCTGCCCAAACCATCAAAGAAGTTAAAAGACATAAAAACATACGAATAATAAAAATTGACAATGCAAAACTAACATAAAATGCAATATTAAATATTCTTAAAATGCAACCTATCAAATGTCAATTAGTTGAGCTGTTTTATTACCATTTTTTTGTGATAAATGTTTTATTATCACTATGACGTTGGAATTTCTTTTATTTATTAGTTTTGTTTAATTCAATAATGCCAATGAATTATTATCAATATGACATTTCTTGGTAATTTACTGCGCATTTCGTCAGGGTATAAGATTGTTTTTAGGACTGCAATGTAATCTTGGGTAAATTTTTGTTCAAAATAATGTTTAATGTTTTTGAATTCCTTTCAGCCTCGTCTTAATGATTTATCTCATGGAAATATTCATTGAATGCCCTTAAAAGTTATATGCTTTTGTAATTTTTTTCTCTATCCCGTTTTTGCTTTGCCAATATTTATCATGCATATTGCTTATAGATTGAGCTTATGGATGTCACTAGGGAGCAAAATAGTGACAAGATTCATAAACATAAAAGAGAAATATGAACTCAACAAATGGACAATGTGTTTGTAGAGGCAATACTATATGAACATAACATAGGCAACAGAGTTGGTGAAAACTTCACTACTTAGGCTTATCAAAATATGGTAAATGTGTTGTACGAATGACTTAGCATTGTCATGACTGCAGAGAAGTTGCAAAATCGTTTGAAGAATATCAAAAAGAATTTTCAAGAAGCTTTTGATTTGTTGAACTATGGTAATGACATGAGTGGTTTCGCTTGGAGTATAATCACAAAAAAATGGAGTGTTAAGCCTGAAGTTTGGGATGAACTTTTGAAGGTAAAATTTACGTGTGATCAATTATCATGTTCATTAGAGTTTCTTCTGGTTTTGTCTATCAAGAAAAATAATAAAAATTCGAAAGAAAATGAATATTAATCAACATAATGATTTTTATATATAAATTATGTTTTAACTTATAATTATCTGATTGTAATATATGGTTGTAAATCGAGTAATCTGGTTAGCATATTTGATCTTCCGAGGCTTGCAAGATATGAACTGGGCTTATATAGACAATTCACTTCGTACGTCGGTCATGGTTCAGAAACAGGTCATGACAAAGTTGGTATAACCAACAAGAGGTGCATTTGGAAAATTTTGTTAGTTTGGATGATGAAAGTTACCATATGCTATCTCCTGAAAATGATTCATCTTCAAAGAGGAAGAAAAATACAAATAAAAAGAAAGGGTCATCAGAGAATAAACATGAAGCTGAAGTGATTAAAGATGCACTTGAATCAATTGCTGATGTCATTAGAGAAGGTAATATGATTTTAGAATAGAGTCAACCAACTCATTACTCAAGAAAAGAAATTTTTGATGTATTGACAGATATAGAAGTTGATTCAAGTGAACTTACTAGTACATATATTTTCCTCGTTGAGAACCAAGAGAAGATGAGAGATTTCTTTGAATGTCCATTTGAAATGCACAAAGAAGTTTTGATGAAAATGATGTCAAAGCCTTAATTTAGGGTGGAAATATTAGTTTCGTTGTGTTCTTTTTGGTCAGGAGATTTTCATTATTATTTATGAATATTTGGTGGTTTGAACTATTTTATTTAATTTTCATAATTAAGTATAACAATTATTTCTGTATATTTTATCAGAGGGTATAATAGTCAATTTATTATGTAATATTCTTATTTTACTTTTTATTAATTGAAATTTTAGATAACTTGTCCTATTATTTTTTTAAAACTCTCAAACAATGAAGTTTTATAATCTTAACATAACATATCATATCATATCCTATCATATCTTATCATTACTAACCTATCTTATCCTATCTCATTAAAGTTCCAAACAAAGCGTTAGTGATAAAGTGATCAGCTTCTTGCAAGTACACAAGAATCAATGTAGTTTTACCAAAGAATATTCCAAGGAATATTAAACCCATGAGAACGAGTACTAATGGTGATCAATTCGTAAAATAAAAGAAATAAATAATATGATTTGAGTTTTGGGTTTTTGAACAAAAGACAAGCAATTGACAAAAGAGTAAACAATAATTAATAAAGCGTTAGGACTTTCGAGATTTCAACTAAATAATCCTACTTGCTACATTAATGAATGGGGGTTTGAGAATGAATGTTCTCTCCACCGAGCTAGCCTAAAGCATATCTCAAGGTCATTTGTGTTATACCTACATTTACTAAAACGGTCCTCTCGGCCTCAATTAGCTAAACTAGGTTCATTAAACCATTAAGAAATTTCATCGAACAACTTGTGACAAGCAATATCTCTATCCTAAACCACACAAGTTTAATACTTGTGGACCTCACCTAGCCTTCATCTCTCGATTTTTTAACTAGGCTTACCTAAACTACAACTGTGATGGTCAATCATAATCATAGTCAAGCATAACAAGTCAATAAATCAATTCCATGGGCAATCATTCAAATTAAGAATATAAATCACAAGACCCATTAAAAATCGACTTCAAATATGGAATTTCAAGGCACAAAAATAATACTCATTCATTAAATAGCAAGTATTCAACAATAGTTTACATCCCTAAGTCCTAACAATAAATTTAAGCTACCATAACTAACATAAAGCAAAAGTGGAAATAAAAATAAAACATTGGAACCAAGCTAAAGGATGAAGAAATAGAGAAAAGATGGAAGCCAATGAACCCTCTTCAATGTCACTTTGAAAGAGAATGCCCAAGACCTTCAAGCTCCTTGATTCTTCAAACCCTAATTTAAAATTATCTAAAAAAATTGAAAGACAAGGGGGATGTTTTTGGGTGTGTAGAGAATCCCCTTTAAATGGTAAATAAGAAGAGTATTTATACCACTCATGTGACCTCAAAACCCTTCATTAAATCCTTCCAAAATTGCCCCCTGAATGTGCCTTGGTCCCTACATGATTAGTCTCTTTCGTCACTTCATTTTCTTGCCATTTTAGCGTGTCACGACCGTGACAAATGAGTGTCACGACTGTGACACATTTCTGTCCAGGTTTTGGTATGAATCTGGCAAGACACGACCAAAACTTGCAAGAAACTGTTGTGTCTTCTGACTGTGTAATATGACATGGCCGTGTCTTGCTTCTCCACGGTCGTGTCTTGTTTCTGGGTGCTCTTTCTTCACTCTTCTGCTTGCCACGACCATAGGTTGCAACCACCACAGCTGTAACACCTCTTTTGTGCACTTTTTCTTCAATTTCTTCATCCTTTCTTGAGTTGGTTCAAGGCCTTTTCACTTTACACCATTTCTCCATCATTTCCAACTCATTTTCTCCACATTTCTCTCATCCTACAAAATCACAAACATCATATTAAATTCATCATAAAAGGATGATTTGTAAGACAAAAATGTATGAATTCTTGCCTGATTTATCATGTAATTTTAGCATACATCATAAAGGCCACCCAAATTTTATATTGGACAACAATCTAATTTATAATATCTAGATTGATTGGTCTTTTGCTAAAAAGAGGTTTATTACATAGCGTAAATCAACCTTGGTATAGCATGATGTAGTTTGTAAATAGTAGATAATATATAGTACATTTTTTCAATCGTAAATAATAAAAAATACGTGGCATAATTTAAAAATATATGCTAAAAACACTTTCTCACAAGAAAATGGGAAATGTTCATTTCTATACAACTTTAATGTACCAAGTTTTTGAAAATACCAATGCCTCAAATTATTTTTAAAACTACCAGCAAAGGCAAAACTAATTGAACAACTACCAGAATTTGAACCAACAAGCGAGAAATTGGCAGTCTCTAGCTATAAATTGGGAAAAAAATTGTGAAAAAAAGATATTTTCACACCTTTGTCCAGACGTGCACAATGGTATACAACTGGTGCACAAAAAGCGTACAAATAGTGCATCAATGGTTTACAAATTAAATATAAATTGATTTAGTTTACTTGAGTTGATTTAATTCAATTTTAATATCATTTTAAACCAAATTAGCTTAGAGTTATTTTTAGTGTAAAATTAGTGTACAAATAGTTTACAAATGGTATGCAATTGATTTACAAATTTAATTTTAAAACTGATTTAGTTTATTCGTGTAAACTTGTTGTCAAGTTGCACAAATGGTGCAAGATTCATGCATAGAAGAAATTTAAAACAGGTTTTAGGTTTTGTTCGCAAATTTTCAGGGATTAACTTTTTACTTTAAAAAATTTGAGGTGCTAGCATCGTAATTTTACATAGATGTGTAGAGGCGGTTTAACAAGGTTTTGAAATCCCAGTTGTTGCCGCCTCTAGTAATTCTGTCAAGTTTACGGATGCCAACAGCTCCAGTAAATACGTCAGTCATGTCGCCTTGGTCTATCCACCACCTAGAATGATTTTAAGAAGAAAATGGAGCTTCTAACCACTTTTGTTCGCTTTCTTGATCTCTGCCATTCGCTTGGCAGTCTTCATTGTGTGCTTCACAATCTCTGTTGCCACTTCTCTCTCGATTTGTGCCAACACTCCCTCCGTTGATCTCTCTTATATCAGCTAAGCTCCGATCACAATTTCAAAGAGAGAGAAAATGCAATTTTAAAGAGAAAAAGACAACGATCGGCGGAGAGAAGGAGGGAAGGAGAGAGAACGGACGAAGGAGAAAGTGACAGAGGTGGAGGAAGAGAAGTAGAAGAAAATGAGAGTGGGGGTAATAGACGGATGAGAGAAAAAAACACAAGATAGAGAGAGAAGATAAAAATGTACAGTGAGAGAGATGGATGAGAAAATGAAAAGAAAGAGATGGAGGATTTAATGATAAAAATAAAAAATAGATTGGTAGTTGCGGAATTAGTTTCAGAAATATGGTATTTTTAGAAATAAAATGAGCTTGTTGATGCATTTGCAAAAACAAGGTTTCTGAAGTAACAATATGTGCAATTTCCTCCAAGAAAATTAGCAGTAAGAATGGGGAGAATTACACTTTTATAACAACATAAAGTACCGATTTTCAAAAATATCACTTCACAAACTAATTTGCAAAATGACAGAGTAGAGAAACTGATTTGTAAAAATGTCATTTTCGTGAGAAATAGCGAGAAATTGATTTTTCTCGCGAGAATATCAAATCAAGCAGAAAAGGTCTCCAGAGGTCTCTATGAATCTCCACTTAAGGTCTCCAGGGGGTCCAAGGTCTCCACTAGAAGTATCCAAAGTCTCTAGGGTCTCCAGAGGTCTCAACTGAAGGTCTTTATAGGTCTTCAAAGTCTACATTGTAGGTCTCCAAGGGTCTCTACTGGAGGTTTCCAAGAGTATCCACTGGAGATTTTCAGAGGTTTTCATTGGAGGTCTCCATATGTTAATGTACAAAATTTAATTATATTTTGTTCACTTATATTTTGTTTAATTATATTTTGTTTAATAATAATTAATTAGGTCTAAAGCATTTTTGTTGAAAAAATGTTCAAACTAAGGACATTTTAGTAAAATAAAAAAGGAAGCATATGGGGTTTTCCTAACCCTAGCAGTCGCCGCCGCCACCGCCCCTTTCCACTACAATTGGCGCCGCCACCCCCACGATTGACTGTCGTCGTTTCTCCAAAGCCAGGCGTCGTCATTCCTCCAACTGTCTTCTCATCGTGTGTCAAAGAAGACAACCGAAAACCGAGGACGACGAAGAGCATAACAAGGCAAGAGAAGATGAGAAACAATGAAGAGAGAAACCGACAGAGAAGAAGAGAAAGACAACAATGGCGATAGAGAGTGGATGAAACAGAGACAAGAACGAGATAGAGACAAAGCTGAATGTAGGCACCGACGGCGGCGGCAGGGTGGAGAGAAATCTAGAGTTTTAGAGGTGTTGAGGGAGACATGAGAGATAGAAAGGACATGGGAGACAAAGGAGAGTTTGAGAGAGAAGGGAGGATAGAGAAATGTGAAGAGAGGAGAATATTAGAAAAAAAGGACTTGAAATTTATTTGTTCATGAATCTGGCTTTTTTACAATTGGCCAAGACATGAGGTGGCAATCTTCAACACAACATTCCAAAATATGCAATTACATAATTTAGATTTTTGAGTGGTATCTGTGAAAAACCAAACTTTCCATATGACACTGGAGATAACAAAGTGGTTTTTACACAATACACCTACAATACTTTATAATATTTATTTTGTATTATCCACTTTTGCATATTACATATTCAATTTTCGATATTTTCAAATTCACAAATGCTTATTTTCAAATTTATCGACTCTTTTTTATATGATGTTGTAATGCTGTTGATATTTTGTTAGTGTTGTTTTGTTTTTCAAAAATTAGGATGTTGTTTATGACTTGTTTATGCTATGTTTATGACTTGTTTATGCTATGTTTATGACTTGTATATTTTTTACAAAAATGCAGAACATACAAGTATTAGTTTTACAACTTGTATATACTACGTTTATATTATTTTTATGATTTGTTTATACTATATTTGTAACTTGTATATTTTTTTATAGAGGTGCAGAACATACAAATATAAGTGTTATAATTTTTTTATGTTTGTAACTTGCATATACTATGTTTATAACTTATTTATGTTATTTTTTAACTTATATATCTTTTATAGAGTTTTACAACTTATTTATATTATATTTATAACTTGTATATATAATATATATACAACATATAAATATATACAATATATATAAAAATATATATACAAGTGCATGAAAATATAATTTAAAAAATTGGTCCTTATGCGCATAATATCAAAAATGAGATATCGAATTGTGTAAAAGTCTCGATAATAAACTGGTAAGAATGTCCAATAAAGTGACTCATGGGCTGAAATATTTTGCAGGCCTCACTGTGGCTCTCACCTACTTCAAGCCCAATTGTCACCACTATATTGTCGGATCCACCCGAGTCATAGCGGCGGCACGCAAGATGACAGGAAGCCGAAGAGAATTGCCACGTGTCACTCAAAGCCCACCTCTTCAGTCTTCACCTCCGTGTCTTCCCTCTTCTCACTTTCAGTGCAAGAAAGCAAAACCAAACACCTCTGAAGCCCCAACTCAGCCATGGAAGAATTAGCAATGGATGATCCGACTCAGCTTCTCGAAGCGGCTTCCGATTTCGCTCACTATCCTGGTACTTATTTACGCTCGCGCCACTCCCGATTCACCATTACTTGATCGAATGACTGATTGTTAAATTCCTTTTTGCTTAGGTGTCCAAAACGACGAAGCTGCAAAGGCCTTCCTCGACCGCTTCCCCCTCCCCGTCATCATCAAGTAAGATTCTATTTTCCATTTGTTGTTGAAATTCCTATTTCTGTATTTTTTATGGTTTGTGTGGATTCAGTGCGTTACAGACGAAACCGGACGTTCCTGGTTTAGAGAGTACATTGGTTGCTTGTTTGGAGAGGGTTTTCAAAACTAAATATGGAGCCTCTCTTATCCCACATTTTATGGTAATAATTATACTGTTTAATAAGTTTTAGTACTGGACAATTACTTGCTAGCATTGTATTTTGCTTGAGCAGAGCAGAGATGGTGTGTTTGGTTGCGGATTTTTGTTTGATTCATCTGTTGTGTTTTCAGCCTTTTGTGCAAGTTGGTCTGAAGGCGGAGTCCCAACTAGTAAGGTGCTTGGCTTGCAAAACGGTGTGTGCAAGATTTGTACCCCTTTCGTATTTATTTATAGTTTCGAATGTTTCCGAAATGTTGAAACTGTTGTGTTTGTGTTAAATTGGATTTTTATGTTGAATACTGTTGAATGATGCTTTAGGTTTCTTGTCTTTTGGAGAATTTTGATCACGAAAGGATTTCACCCGAACGGCTTGTTATCAGTTATGAGATATATCCACTTCTGCTTGATTGCCTTGTCAATGGGTACGTGAAATGAAATTCTGTGACTTTTTGCTTGGATTTTTTTCCCAGTTGCTACAGTAACCCGTTATCTTTTAGAAGTGGTACAATAGTGTAAATGATATTGGTTCTTGGAGTTTTTGTGTGGTCATGTTATTGTGGATGATAACTTTATTATTGCTTGAAATGTGCTATCTGTTCTGATTCCTGGGTATGTATGCTATCTGTTCTGATTCCTGGGTGTGAAAATTGAACATTTCTTTTCTTTCTTTCTTTTTTTTTAGACATTTTACCTTCATGATTAATTTTTCACAATGGTTTTTCTTTTGGGAAGTTTTTTCCTGCCTCTTCTAATATGTTGTGTATCATTGTGGTTACAGGATCCTTCGTTTTTTACTTCCTTCTTTGTTTATTCATCTATGGATCCTGAATTATAATGTTAAACTGAAATAGTAAAAATGCAGCAATTTTTTCTTTTTCAAAAAAAATCAAAGCTTTTTTTACTTGTTAAATAAATTTTTTTATTGTGTGCTTTTTCATCCTTTGTACTAATTTTATCACATGAGTCCTTTAGTTTATGAATTGCAATAATCTTATAGGCTCCTTACTGCTGAGTTCTTTCTCTCTCTCTCTCTCTGTGATCTCCACTCCTCCTCACCTTCACAAATGACAAATGCATGCATTTAGATTAATCCAATTCTAGATTTTTCTTTTATGCTCATTGAAAATTGTCTGGTTGTTGTAATAGACTGTGCTCCCATTAGATCTTCCCAACATTGTTTTTGTTCTATTGCTTGATGTGAAATTCATTATTTTAGAAATGAAGAAGTGGCAGCTGCATCGATAGAGGCAATCAAGGACTTAGCCAACTTCCCGAAGGGCACGGTAAGAGCCAACAATTTCTAGTCTCTGCTTTCTTCCTTGTACTTGGTTTGATTAAATGGGATATTCGGATGGTTGAAAATTTTCAATTATTCTCCAATATCTTTTTTTTATTGAGATTATTCTCCGATATTTATGCAGGCAATCATCTTCCCAGACAACTGTGAGGCTACCCATCTTGGAAATTTAGCATCCAGGTGTTCATCATTGGTACTGTTTTTGATACTATATTGATGAGTGCACATTTTGAGTTTTATTTCTTTTGTCATAGGAATACTTACTGCAAAAACATGAGTCATTTCTCAAGTCTAAATCTGACTTTTTTCATCTTAGATGGCAGTGCTGAAACTATGCTTGTTTTACATGTTCTGTGTAATAGGAGTGTTGTTTGTACATCTTTTCTAACTGTGCAAATGTCTTCTAGGGGCGTGTCAGAGTTCTGTCATTGATAGTGAAGGTATTCTCTGTTTCCACTGATGTGGCATCAGCAATTCACAGCTCAAATCTCCTCAGTTTGTTGGAGGCAGATGCCAGTAATACAGGAGACACCCTAGTAACTCTAAGTGTCTTGGAGCTTTTGTATGAGGTTGGAAAATTCTGAACCACCTTTATGCTGTCCTCTCTTGCCTTTCTGTGTCATGTTTTAGTCTCATTTGATTGTCATTTTTCCTCTATACTATTATTGTAATATCTTATGTTCTGGGTGATGAATGAAGTTGGCAGAAGTCCAGCATGGCACAGAATTCTTGTCAAGGACTACACTTTTACAATTGCTTTCTTCAATGATTAGGTATTTATCTTGTGATATAATTTTCACTCTGTTCAATTCTTTGTGCGCTTTAAAGATTGTTTTCTCTCTTTTCTTTCAAAAGCAATACATCAATTGATGCAATATTAAGATCAAGAGTGATGATGATAAGTGGACGGCTTCTATCAAAGGACGACATATATATGTTTGTAGATGAATCTTGTAAGACTAAACCTTATTATTGCATTTTAGGTTCTGTCAAGTATCTTGACTCTCTGTGAAGAAATATCATGTCTATTTACTTAGACGACTAAATCCCATTTACTTGCATTTGTACAGAGTTATCTTTTCTGTGAACACATAAAGGTGCAAGACATGGATTTGCATTTTAGTCATTTCTATAGAAAACAATTGAGAGTTTTTGTACATCTATTTTGATATTAACTAGTGGTGACTCACTGTAGTGATCTACTTGTTAATTCAGGTGTTAGAACCATCTTATCTGCCATTGATGGAAGACTAAGTTTGGAGAATCAAGATGTGAATGAATGTGAATCTGCAATTGAAGCATTGAGCCAAATAGGAATGTGTAAGTATAACAGCAGGGATTCACATTGCCGCAGTTGGTCAATGTCTATTTTTATTATTCTTCTATACTGTTTGTCTGGTTTTATGTGTATACGTATCTGCATCATCTTATCTTTGAGAGTTTTCACCAGTTACTGAACTTCTATATATACAAGTTTATTTTTGTGGTAATAATACATAATTAAGTGGTTATTGGATGGACATTTGGACAGTTGATCAAATGATTTCCTTCAGAATTAGCTTGCAATTTATTGGAAATGTACTTTTCGATAGTGCTTTCTGTCTTTAGAATCTAGACAGCATTCTGATTTTCTATTCCAACTTGCTTTTTCGATTTTATCCTTTGCACTTGATAATTCCACATTGATTAAACTATTCTATCTGCTTTTCAGCAATTCCAGGAGCAACAATGCTACTCTCAGTTTCTCCTCCCCCTGCTAGATTTGTTATTGATGCTGCCTTCAATAGGCATGCACGTGGTAGGCAGTTGGTGAGTGTTTTAGTTTGTTGTGTTCCACATCTTTGATGTGTTGCATCTGCATCTAAATAAGCATTATGCAAGCACATATTCAACAGTGGGTTTGTCTATCTTATATTGTGTCGAAATATTACAGTCATTTATGCTGTCATTCACTACCTCAGCGAATAACTTTCTGTCTGTCTGATGAAGTCAAATTTATAGTGAACTAGGAGTGGCAGTATACTACCCCATTTATAGGAGCATAACTCTTTGAAAAATATTCTCAAAAGTGATGGTCGTGATTTATTCTTGGCCGCCTTCTGTTTCGTAAAAGGCACATTGTTTTTTATTCAGACGGGGTTGGTTGTTAATTTCGTACCTTTAAGACTCCTCAAGTGATTAGCAAGATTTTCATTGCATAACAATCTAGTTCTATTTCCTATTTTTTAAGGACTTGAAGCTCAGCCATTGGCTGCAAAAATTTGTCTTTCCATGTTCTACTGCTGCACAATGAATGTGCAACCACTCCCAACTTGTAGCCAAAGTGGAAAGGCATTAATAAGAAGAGAAGATTCAAGATTTACATGAATCCTTGTTAACACTTTTCCTTACAAATATGTTCTGTTGTATGTTCAAGGCAGAAAAAAATGGTTAATATCAAGCTAGCTTAGACTGATGCACACACAGGACATGGAACAAATTAGAAACTGGTCAAATAATCCGATATGTCATTTGTGAAAGAATTAGCATCTGTGTTTTATGAGCATAAGTTTGTAATCCTCTCCAGTGTGATTAGAAGTGTCCAGTCAGCAGGACTTCTAAATGCAACATTTGATTCGTTATTTATATTTCCTGATAACACAGGCCGCATTACACTCTATTGGCAAAATCTCAGGAGAAGCACGATCTGATGGCAACAAAGTACTGAGTGGTGATGCAGAAGAAAATCTTAGACGCTTGATCTATGAAACGGCATCCAATAGTCCAAAACTGACCCCATCAGTCTGTATTTTCTTTCGTTTTTATATTTTAATTCTTTTGTTGGGTACCTTACCATCTCATTCTGATTAATTTGATTTTATTTCTGAAAATTTAATTAACAAATATATGACAAGCACCACTGGCAAACATGCTTCATATTCATGCTTCATGTATGGTATTAACATTTTTGCACTTCCTTTTGCCTTCTTTAAGTTTCACAGAACTAAAACTAGGTAGCACATCAATGTACATATTTCATTTTCAAATTCTTGAATTGCTCGCAAGTAAATAGGGAAGGATCTCTTTCTGTTCTCATTTTTTGTGCTATACTCTTTAAATTGCTCGTAACTGGGTGCAAACCATTGGCAGGGTCTTTTCCTATCAGTTCTCCAACAAGATTCTGAAGTTCGTTTGGGGGTGAGACACTTATTTTTATTGCTTCTGCATATTCATTTTACTTCTGTAGTTTCTATTTTAACCTACCTCTTTGAAGCCAGCATTGCATATGTTGTAACCAACACTTGACATTCTCTATTCATGATCGAAAGTCTTTTGATCTTTCCTTTTTTGATAAAAAAAAATCTGGAGTGGCTTATATCTTTTTATTTATAAGGATTAACCTAACAATAAACTCAACTGAATTATCTGATGGAAGCCATTAAATCTTCACGATGCTGGATTTGCTGATGTGAGAATATATGAGTATAGAAACAAAATCCATGGCAACATATCTTTTGTTTTGTCATCACCTTTTTTCAGTGGAATAAGCTTTTTTCTTTTTTCAAATTGGTTCATGCTTGGGGTAAAAGAATTGAAGTAAAAAGCGCTCAGTTTAAAAAGGATGAACAAGTTCTTCAGAAAAACGCTTTTGATTTTCATTTATGCTCGACTTTCTTCCAAGCATTCAATGCATATAAAGGGAAAGGATGTTCTTCACACAATAGTACTAGTTCTCTGTGAGTTGCGGAAACAAATAATGAGGGAGGGGTGGAAAGCATTAGCTAATATATATTCAAGTAGACCTTCTTTTTGCTGGCATTCACTATGTACTCTTTTGAAATGAAAGCTTAGATATACTTCTGCAAATATTTTCAGGCTTACAGCATGCTAGCTGGATTGGTATCTCGACCATGGTGCTTGATGGAGATTTGTTCAAAACAAGAAATAATAAATATAGTAACGGATCCAGATACTGAAACCACCAAAATGGGTATTCATATTCTTGGCTCCAGCTCTTTTGTCATTTTGCAATGATAATGTGCATGTGCTTGAAATTTTGTATTTGCATGCTTGCTATTCTCATGTTTTCCCTTTTTTTGGGGTAGAATAATGTTCTTTTTTAGTGTAGTTAATGCTTATAACTGAAGAAAGGTTATGAATTTGTAATTGTTTGGAGTGTTTGGACTTGGCAGTCGATATTTTCTATGTGCAACTTATAATTCTCTGTCAAACTCTATTTTTATTTTATTCCATTATCATTAGTTAAATCTATTGAGTGCCAATTTTAGGTATGGAAGCTAAATATGGTTGTTGCAAGGCAATCCTCAAAGCTTTCACATCCTTGAGCAACCTGAGCAGCAATCCAACTCTTTCGGGCATGGCTGCTAAGGTGAGGATGATAATTAATTTCCTCCGAATTCT
>CAODLS010330457.1:0-10536 GCA_948243855.1 Flueggea neowawraea
ATCCATTTTTGACAACAATGACTCTTCCGATAAGTGCTTCCACAAGGGTTTTGACGACGAAAATGAATTTTCTTCAACAATTTCTTCACTTTTCACACAACAATCAAAAGAATCAACCTTTTTAACACTTCCTTCAAAACCCACAAAGGAATCATCAGAATGTGATGATTTATGCTTCAAAGGGTTATCAACCATTACATAATCCGTGTCATCGTCAAGACCATCCATTAACTCCCAAGTATTGATAACAGAGTCAGGAGAGAAAGATTCACCTGGATCAGCAAAGACCTGACCTTTATGACTGTTGTTGACGGATTTGAGTGGTGACTGAAGCTCTTCAGCGTGGCTTATAGGTTCAACTAAGAGGAGAGAGCCATAAGTGGTGGAAGTGAGAGAAACCAGGTGGTGTGAATCACCTTTCTTCGAAGGAGGGTGATGTACCAGAGGGGTTTGGAGAGAAAGAGCTCTATGAACTGGTGGTGAAGAGTAATGTGAAGAGAAAGTGGAGTGGTTGTCAAGAGAAGTTGAAGCATAAGAAGGGTTTTCTTCAAGATGGTTGCTCTTGGTGAGGAAGGAGCTAGGTCTTGAAGCAGAACAGCCCATGAATGTATGCAGAGAAGATTGAAATGATTGGAGACGTCTCTCTCTAGTCTCTACCCTTCTTTTTCCTTCACTCTACTTTTTGGTTTTTGGAGTTTTTGTGGGTATGGAAAGAGAGAGGAGGAGGCTTTTTGAGGTGATTTATGTTGTCCTTTTGGGTTTGATTGAATTTTGGTGTGCTGGGTTGCTTTCTACCGTGAAAAACAAGAGAGAAATCGAAATTGGAGAAAATGGGTTCTCCAGGCTTAACTCAAAAGGAAGAGAAGACAGTTTAGGAGGAAAGAGAAGGCTTGGATGTGCGGTGTCGGTGAGGGAGAGCTTTCAATGGAGTTGGAAAAGATGATGCTTTTAATAATGCCATTTTTTGTATGTTAACAAAATAATTAAAAAAGTTTGAGAAATTTTTTAATCGATTATGTTTCTTTGAATACAAGTAAATTAGGCAATAAATTGAGTAATAGGATAAGATCGATAAAAAAGGAGGGTTAATATTTGAGAGAGAAATTCAGATCAATCTTTTTTAGGTCATATTATAGAACAAATAATTTTTTAAAAGTCTAAAATTTAGGACACAACATATAATTAATTACAGATTTTAAAATGGAGAGAGAATGGCATAATTTGTAATAAAAAAACTTATTAATAATATACTAATTTGTTTATTGTCAAAGGACTAAACATTGCTTTAGACCAAACAATTGACCTATTGTAGATAGATAACTTGAAACTTAAACCATATTTAACGGGTTAGATAAATTTAGAGAGTTAAAAATATTATTTAATTTTTATTTATGTGTTAATTTTTTTAAAATTTGTATATTATAGAGAAAAAAAATATTAAAAAATAAATATTTTATTAATAAAGTAGATGAATAGTATTTAAAAGTGAATAATAATGTGTTTTTTTCATTGATATATTGTATTTTTAAATAAATTATTAGTTAATTTATTAATAAAATATTAAAAAAGTAATATAGATTGTATTGAAAGTAAAATTGAATTTAAAATTTTAAAATGAATAGTAAAATAAAATATTATAGTTTGAAAGAGTTGAAGAAGTGTAGTTGGACTTGCTTTTAGACAATTGTAAACACTGATCATACATGTGCTCGTGCATGTGTTGTTGTCTCAATTGAGCAACCATGAAGATTAATAGTCACGAATATGAAGTGCTCTTTGTTACCTACAAAACAAACAAAGATCAGAGATCATCCTCTAACGTCACTCTAACACTCAAATTAGTAGGAGTTTTTTGAGAGAGTTGTGGGAATTTTTTTGGCTATTTAAATGTACATCGAAAATGAATGAGAGAATTCTATTTATAAATGTCCCGAGCAAATGAATGAGATCCTTAGGAGAGGGCTTTTAGGTTATTTGAATTTGAATAAAGAAATCTCCTAATACTCCCTTTGATTTACTCTAACCGTGGATGAGTATCAACCTCATCTTCCTTATTCTAAACGTGTACTTTATTTTGGCAGACGGTTGAGCTTTTCGAACATGCACCCATCTTGTCTTGGGCTTTTATGAGTCTGAGTCTTATGTTTGTATTAAGCTTCATAGAACTCGACCCCAAATCATATCTATTTAAAATTGTTAAGATCATCTCCAAAAGACTCCATTTTTCTTTCTCAAAAAATATATTTTATTCTATTTTATAAATTAATTTTTCTTGATATTTGTAAGATAATCTACTTATTTAACATACTAATTATTATTTTATTAGCAAATCAATAAAAATGGAAGGAGTAAGTATTAACTCTTCAAAAATATGTAATTATTATGGCTTAATGACATTAAATAGCACGAACTATAGTCGTTTTTGCAATTGTAGCTCAACCTTTCAAAAATAACCCCCTAGTGACATGATATATGTTATTTTTTGCATTTTTGGCACCAAAAAAATTTTCGTCCAAGAAAACATATTTTGCTAATGTGACACTGACGGCATGTTGTGGCAGTCATCCACGTGGACAAAAAAAATGTTGTAGTCTATGTGGAACAAAAAAGAAAAAATGACATCACGTTATGATCAGTAATTTTACATCGACTACAAAACATTTTCTTTTTTCTATCCACGTAGACAATTTTCACGTGGCACTGACGGGCAGCATCAGTACGTTGTCAATGCAACGTCAACGAAACACTTTTTTGGATGGAAATTTCTTTTGGTGCCACAAATGCAAAAAAAAAACACATAGGTCATGCCACTTAAAGTTATTTTTGAAAGGTCAAGCTACAAGTGCAAAAATGACTATAGTTCGTGTTATTTAATATTATGAAGCAAATTATTATTTACTCATCCTCACTTTTTTTTGAAATAATAATATAATATTAATTAATGAGAAGAAAAAGTAGGTCATTTTCAAAATTTAATGTAATTAGGAGAAGAAAAAAATTGAATAAAATATAATATTTTAAAGAGAGAGATTAAGAAGTATGTTAGGAATGCTCTAAGGGCATCCCAACAAACTCCTCACTAGACATATAAATTTGAACCGAAACCGACAAATTAAACCGGAACCAGACCTGTTAAAATCGGTCAAAAATGGAATCAAATCGGAATCAGAACTGACCGACCAAAATCGAAGGGTTGTGGTTTAAGTTCCGGTTCCATTCCTCCAGAAATCTTCGAACCGAATATTCAAACATCCATTTCCCTTTTTTTTTCCAACTCTATAAACACCCCAACCATATTCCTACCAATTTCATACTATTTCTTCTCTATCAAAAATTTATTTTTCTCTAAATTGCTCTTATTAATTATTTATATATTTTATTATTATAATTACGTTTTTTATATTTCTCAAAGTTATTTTTTACAATTAAATTTTTCAAATTTCTTCTACTTTTTTACTATAGTTTAATTTAGTTATTTGGTTATTTCATTATATTTAATAAAATTTAATGAATTTTTTGAATTTTGTTTAAAATTATGTGATTTAATTAATAGTAGAATAATTAATTTATTTGAATTAAAAAAATCTTTAGAATACAATGTATTATTGATACTATAATTAATTATTGAATATAAAAAAATTTACAAACCGGAAAAAATTGAAGGGATAAAATAGCGGATTAAAAACAAAATTTCAAAAAAAAAGAAAACCGAACTGAAATCGACGGTTGAACTGGTCAAAACTGAAACCAGACTAAATCGCGGGAACCACAATTTGGTTCCAGTTCTTTCATTCCAGAAATCGGAACCGCATGTTCTTGAACCGAAACCGGTGGTTCCTAAACTGACAACAAGTCTACTCCTCACACTCCTTCTTCAAAATATAATATTTATCTTAAATTTTAAACCCAACTCTACTTTCACTACAATTTAACTTACTTTTTCAATATATTACTAATAAAATAACTAACAATTTTAATAAATCTATAATTTTTTTTCAAATTTAAAAAATTATTATTTATTCTTTAATACTATTCACCTACTTTATCAAAAAAATATTAAAATTTTAATATTTTTTCTCTCTAATATATAAATTTTAAAATAAATTAATACATAAATAAAAATTAAATAATATATTTTAGATCCTCCAAATAAAGATACTGTTGCGATGCCCTAACAATGTGTACAATTTTAGTTGAGGAATGCTGCACGGATTTTGACCGAAAACAGAGAAGTTTGGAAGTTAACGTGGTCATTTTCATTATTTTTTTTTTTGACAAAGCAGGAAACTTGTATTGTATGATACCAACAAAAGTTCTTTCCAGCGATTATAACATGAATTATAATTTATTAGAAAAATGAAAATCAGAATAAAATATTAGAATAAAATTAAGAAAACAAAATGTTTTGGCGCTAATTTAAAGTAATTGTACATTTTGTATTCTTTTGTATAATTAAAACAACAATAGCTAGTAAAAAGACAAAAGTTTGTCTGTATAGTAGGACAAACAAATTGCATGCCGAAACTATTTTTGATATTTCCTGCAACACAATCATTTCCTACTTTAGTAGTCCCCCTGAATTCTTATTGGTTTCTTTTGGTCCTTTGCTCTGTAAAAAATCAAGAATTTGAAAATCTCATGATTAAAATGATTGTTTTCTTTCTTTTATTTTTGTTTGGTTTGTCTGGAAGTGCTTTGTCATCATCAACCATTATTTTTTTGATGTTATCCAAATTAAAAGCAAAGGTGAATACAAATGTATAATCATCAACGTCTCTTCTCATTCCTGTTATAAACTTTAATAAGTTTGTTTGTTGTCCGGTTGCTTGGTTAATCATATACTTTAATTCCATTAAAGAAAAAAAAAAGGTCATATAAACAATATGATAAAAATGAAAACGAACATATAAATGAGTTTGACTTAATTTGGAAAATATCATCTTCAGTCCTTAGTTGATTCTTTCTTTCATTAACCGTCTTTTTAACTTCTTTTTCAGTCCAAGCTTTTGTTTCAACATTTACAAGTCCAAATGTGAGAGTTTAAATATTTTGCACATTATAAGTTTGAAACACTTGATTTTTTTAACAAAAAATTAATGATAAATTATATTCATATCAAGGCATATAATACGCTAATCAAACACTTAGCAAATTCACTTCATATATGTTTTCAAGAGGGGACTCGAATCTTTAAACAGGTGGACTTGTGTTTTTAGGTAATAACTCGAATCACACCTTATACAGAAAGGATGACTCGAGTCAAACATGCATACAACATCTAATGCACATCTACAAGTAGGATATGATCTACATCCTTCACTCCAGTTGTCATATTTTCAAAACCAACATTAATATGCTTAAGAACCTCTGTAAATACATGAAGAAAAAGTACTTGGAAGATTGATGAACACATCCTACAAATGAGAGAACACATTCTACATCCTTCACTCAAGAAAACACACATTTAGCAAGCAAAAGAGAGTAAAAGATTCATTTCATCAATTCAAATACTCTTGGTTTCTTGTTCTTTAATTTGATGTATTTAATTTGCGAACACTTTGATAGTGTGTAAAAATTGAACTGTAATTTTATAAAACAACTTGAGAGGTTGGGGGTGAGACACATGTTTTATATTTGTATTTTATTTAGTTAGGTAAGGGAATTTTGGACTTAAAAGAATTATTTTGAGATATTTTTTGATTGAATTTCTTGTTTTTTTTACAGGAAGAAAAGTGGGAAAAGGACTAAAAAGCAAGGAAGAAAGGGACAAAACTGAAGAATTTGGCAATACAGGGGCTAAAGTGTAATTGGCCAAACATCCAAGAGAGGATTCAGAACTGGATTTGAAACTAGAGTTTGACTAGATTTGACAATTTAGCAAAATCTAGTTTTCAAACTTAAAAATCAGGGCCAGATTTCAAATCGGATTATGTAATGAATAACGTAGAAACCTAATTTCAATAGGATTTGAAAGAGAGACAACCCTAAGACTATAAATAAGGCGGTACTCCAATGATGACTCATAAAAAGAGTCTCCATTGAGGACTCGAGTTACTTAATTTCAGACTCAATTACTTAATTTTAAGGGATAATTACTTAATTATAGCTTTAAAAGTTACTTAATTTGACCACTGGTTACTTAATTTTTATTAGTTATTTAATTTTGTGATAAATTAAGTAATCATTACTGTTACTTAATTGTTGTTGAAATTACTTAATATGAGCTTTAGTTACTTAATTTATTAATGAGTCTTCATTAGAGTACCATCCTTATAAATATGACTTTCACCTACTCTTTAAAGACTCTTCGACAGACTTTTGGCACTATGGGAAGCCGCTAGTAGGTGAGCCTTAGGAAAATATCCAAATTGTGAAGATCTAGAAAATATGCATGGGTAGGCTTCAAGAGTTGTGAGCTAGAATTGAACTTGGATTAGTGTGGGAGGAGTAAGTCGCAATCATCTTTGTTGTAAGACTTTATAAGATTGAAATGGGATTAATGATCAAGTGAGTGAAAAAGACTAAGTGGGAACCTTAGTTAATAATGGACATAAGTACAATTGGTTGAATTAATCTCTTGTGTTAGATCTTTTCTTTCTTTCATCATCTTTGCGCTTAAGCAAAAAAAATTAAAAATCTCACCTCCCTTCTAATGCACATGTTGATTCTACATATATAGTAAACCTCATGAAAGTGTTGGGTAATTTAGCCTATTATTTTAATAATTCTTGTAATTCATGAAAAGAATTTATGACTCTACTAAAATTCATTTTACTTTACATACATAAAACCAACAAAATTATGATTCTTTTTAAAGTAGCTAAACACCAAAATTTAGTCATATTCGTTGTTTCTCATTCAATACTTCTTGTGATGGAACCCAGTGCTTGTTCTTATACTATAACTCTATAATTCTTGTGCATTATATGAGATAAGGTTAAAAAATGACTCCAACATTTAGGTCTAGGAAATGATTTGACCTCATTCTATCTTTTTAATCAATTTGTTCCCTAGCATTTGTTGAATCGGCCGATTTTGACCTTCTATTATGACGGAATGTAATGGTTGGTGACGTGGCAAACAGAATGGCTAATTAAGGTAAAAGGTTTGTTTTTGGGTAGTTCTTTGAGAATGGATGGTTTAATTGAGATGGGTGATTTGGTTTTGAATAAAAGGGTCTGACATGTCATCAAAAACCATGCCACATTAGATGTTGTTAGCCATTGTGTCCACAAAGTCACTAGCCGTTACATTTCGTCATAATGGAAGGTCAAAACAGGCCGGTTCAACAAATGTTAGGGAACAAATTGATCCAAGAAATAGAATAGAGTCAAGTCAGTTTTGGGGCTTAAATGTTGGGGTCATTTATGAACCTTATCCCGCATTATACTTTTTTTTTTTGGCCAGGTAAGGAAGATCCAAGTGATGACAAATAAAATGCCTCCTGCTATATTATGTTCGGTCTCCCATATTCATCAATAAAGATATCAAATCAAGTGATCAACTAGTACAAGCATTTGCCGCGTCAACCACCAAGGCACTAAGCTAACCACCGGTAGTCACTAAGCGCAAAGAAGAGTGAGAATTTGAACTCGTAAACTAACCTTACCAAAGCACTTGCGAGTAAGTTTAGAACCATCCAACCACCTATCTTCTGGCCTCTTGTGCATTATACTACGTGTCTAAGATTTTGGAATTTAAATGAGTAAATTGACCTTCAACATTTTGGTCTTGAGTGGTAGGTCCATTTACTTCAAGCTGAAATATAGATTAGATTTTGTATCCTTTTAGTGGCCACTGCTGTCAAGTCATCCAATGCTGAACTTGTTAGCAACTTGATTGTTTGATATCTGAATATCTTATTCACTGTGGGGGTCATGAACCAAAGAAAATCCTCATACCAATCCAGATGAAAAGTTTTCAAGGCAATCCAGATGAAATTTAAGATAAGAAAGAGGAAATTAAATGACATCCAATCGAAGTAATTAAATTTAAAGAGTAATCGAGGATAATGACCAAACTTAAATCCTAATTCTAGTTAAAAAAATAAAAAACTAACTGTTTACTAATGTGCACGAGCTTAATTTACTGATTAGCTCATTAATTTATTTTAAAATTTTAAGTATATAAGTAGAGAGAGAAAATATTGACTTCGACGAAACTCTTGTCAAAATTATTATCAAACTGTTAAAATGGATAAGAACACTTATGATTTGCACTTATAGAAGTAGAATGTATAATAAAAAAATAGAGAGAATGCACAACTGTAGAAATAGATTACATAGCAAAAAGAAAAAAATGCAGATCTTTTCAAGTACAGATTAATTTTATACAAAACCATTATACACCAAACAAACATCCTCGATTCAATACTCATTGCAATAGTACACATTTTGATTGTTACATTATTTTATACTTAATTTTATTTTACATTTTGATTGTTATATTCTTTTATACCTAATTTTAATTTACGTAATTATTTTCACTATTATAGCTAGTCGATTTATTTTCTCCATATCAAAAAAAAAAAAAGCAGCCATCATTCTATTCTGTTGTAAGGATGGGTCATGGGTATACTATGAATCCTTCTTGAAAAAATTCTTATGTAACCCTAGAACTAAGAACGCCCTAAGTTTGCCTAGAAATGGGAAATCTAGAATCTATTTTGTGAATAATTGCAAAAAAATTCAATTGAGTTGCCAGCAAGAAAGGGATGATCTCTCAACATAAACAAGAAAGAAAAGAAGAGTCTGCAAATGGACAACGTGAAAAATAGACCAAAGCACGTGTATATGCAACGATATGGACACATGAAAGGTTTATTGGCTACCGGCGCAATTGAAACAGACCACCCCGTGATTTCAATTGTTCCAATTCCAGTTTTTGGTTTAGCTTTGTATGGTCAATCTCAGCTCCAGCTTGTGTTTTGCTTTGCCCATTTGAATTTCAAGAATGGTAGTTTATATGCAGTTTGCATTGTCAGTGGTGGAACCAAAAGTTTTGTGGACAATATATAAGACCTTATTTGAATGGCTGACAACATAATTTATTAATGTAGAATATAGTATGGTGTTGTATGGTATAGTACTGTAATTATTGTTTATTGTGTTTAGAAAGATAATATGATATATTATAGTTAAATAGCTATTTTTGTTTGGTTTAGTGATATGATATGGTTGCAAAACTAATAAAATAACTAAAATACCCTCATTTGGTGTATAGTAGGGTGTTGTATAATATCCTATTATGTGTATTTTAGAGATATAAAATTTATAAACCACAAAGAACCATAGGAAACCATTATTTTCATGGTTTGTAAAATCTGTTAAAATTCATTATTTTTAAACCATGAAAAACCATACTATAAATATGTGAAAATCAAAACAAATAAGAATTTAACCATAACATACCATATGAAACCATACTTTACCATCAACCAAACAAGGCCTAAGTAGCTTATTAACATTTCAGTAGAGACAATTTTTCAGAGACAATTTATCAAACAGGTCATGTGCATTTCCCTTACACTCATTCTCTGCTTAGAAGTTTAGCAAAACCATTCCCTTCAAAAACTCACCATAGCTAGCTGATCATAAAAATGAATAAAAATAACTAAGAAATTTTGGGGAAAAGAGCAGCGGAATTGAAGAACGTGTTCTACTTTTGGAGCATATCACCTACATTTGCTTAATCCATTTCCCTATGGTGGAGCTCTATACTCCCCTCTCTTTCTTTGGGTCTGTAATCAATTTCAACCTATGAGGCCTGATAAATTTTTCAAAACCATAATACCCAGCGGAAACGACGTCGGTTTAATTTATTGTTTGGCCTAATACATGTTAACCCTCCATGAACGTGCAATTTGCCCCTTGAACTTTTTGAGTGCTTTCGAACCCCCATCCACTGGCAAAAATGACTCATGTTACCCTTCAAACTTTGAAACGTAGCCATTTAACTATGTTTTAGCAAATATTTTGTGAACTTTTCCTGCTTATACCATGCATGAAATGAGAGTATGTCTCTAGAAATATTTTTTTTCTATACCAGTGTGAGACATAGTTATTGAGATTCAATTTCTTGTGTGAAACGTTTAAAAAGAAAAAGTGTGAAATTACAATGAGAACAAATAATTAAATATTTAAACAAGAAAGGATAAAAATACTCAATGAACACAAAGAAATTAATAGAATATTTGAACACAAGCTGTAATACCCCATTCGTTTCGATCTAGATTCTGGCAGCTTTCTGATCTAGCTTCGATTGATATTTGGGAGGATTGGTATTTGATCTTTGGTTGACAGATGTATTTTTGAGGTTTTAGGAGTCGAGGAACCTTGAGGATTGTTTGGAGCGAGTTAGGGAGTGAGAAACGTCAAGTATGTGTGTTGTAGAGGTCAAGACGTACGTTGGTATCAAGAGCAAGACGTACGTTATCTGGAAATTTACAAGATGATCAACGTACGTTGTGTTCATGCATGGCGTACGTTGAGGTAGTGCAATGTACGTTGTGTTTGAAACAGAGGCAACTGAAACGTG
>CAODLS010330509.1:0-14124 GCA_948243855.1 Flueggea neowawraea
GCTGCTTCCCAGAAAACATAGGCAACCCCTACCGTTGCTATACATTTGTTGAGCTAGGGCATTTTGTTGGCTAATTGCTGCCTAACAATAATTTGATCTTTTTATTTGTTCAAGACCCTAATAATACTTTGATCACAAACCACAAAGGAACTGTCTTAAGTTGAATGTGGTTAGTCATTTTTTACTGGGTTAGTCATTTTTTTTTCTAAAAAAGAATTATGATGTCAATTTAAGAATTAGTATGAACAAAAAATTAGGATCAAGTTTCATGTTAATTAGGGTTTTTTATGCTTGCTTTTGTTAATTATAACCGAATGAAAAGTTTTTTTTTTTTAAATCACCGAATGAAAAGTTAAATTCCCAATCTTGTTTAATGTAATCACTTCCAATAACACATTACTCACTCCTTGGATTTGACATAAAACAACGTCACTTACGATTTGACCTAACATCTCATGCTATTATTAAACAAGAATGCATTGGAGTCAGATCTCCTTCAAAAAAAAAAATGGAGTCAGACATACACATTGACGACCTATTAAAGTAGCAAGCAATCATATAGGTGGGAATGTTGTTGAATTAGGGAAAAAATTGGCCAAAAGAACTTGCGAGGTGCTTTCTTTAAATAACCTAAAATCTTTGTTTATTTTGTTCTTTTTGTGAATAGACCTAACATCCTAAAATTGCTTTTTTTTTCCCCTGGTTTTAGGTGGCAAGGATGTAGTGGAGCGTTTTCTCCAAATTTCCAAACAGCTGTTATTAATTAAACATATCATGATCATCTTCCTTTTTGCATGGAATTGATTTCCATTAAGCCATTAATTAGATGTCGTGGAAAGCTTCAGGGGACCTATTTTTGGCTCTTTTTTAGTGAGATTATCTTTTTTGTTAATTTCTTAATCTATAAAGGCTTTTATTTATAAAGTACTGCTGCCATCAAAAGCTTCTCAGTAAAGTTCAAATACAATATTATTAATGGAATGAAATTGAATCTGCTTGGTCTATTCAATATCAAATATCAACTTCCATGCACAAAACCATATAGACAGTGTGCTTTTAATAGATTAGCAAAGTTTAATATATGATATACCAATTTAAAGATTAATAGTAGAGATTCTCTTTCTTTTTGTCACTCTTGGGTGGTGTATTGATTTGTTCAGAGTCAGAACTCACAACCAAAGTTTAACTTTTCACACAATATTTCATGCGAAGTAATGTTTTATTTACATTGTTTACATGATTGAAATGGCCCACTTAATTCCTAATTCTTTAGAGCCCACTTAATTCCTAATTCTTTAGAGGAGGAAAAAAAGATAAATTAGGTATAATTTTCCATTTATATAATTGACATGGCATATTTTCCCCATGCTATATTTTATGTTATCAAGAAATACTATTGTTCTGAACGAGGATAAGGGGAAAATCAAGTCTATGCTTATAAAACTGATTATGATGACAACAAAACAATTATTCTTTAATAGGTCGGTAATAATTCTACTCCTTGAAACCTAACCTAACAGTAACGGTCATTTGAAAGGTCGACGATATCAATCCAATCTTTTCAAAGAATGACTATGTCCTAAACGTTTGATTAACCTTAAAAAATTCATAATTTCATCTTCTTACTAATTATAATTGAAACAATGCAAGAATGGTGAGATTGCTTTTTCTTTTTAGGTATCATAATTGGATTAGACAATGCAATTTATATTCTTGTCGACTTGTAATGAGTTGCGAATAAAACCAAATTTGCGTTACAATATCAATGAATATATTATTATTTTTTTACGTCCTATATTACCCTAAATTCTTTTTTTTTTCTTTCTTAATAGACTCAAATCCACTAATAGAGGTGATATCACCTCGACCAGCTAACTTAACCTTATTAATGAAGATATTATACTACTCTAAAAGTTTAACATATTGATAGGGCTAGCTGTCCTTTAATTTACTCCTCTTTTGTAGTTAACTACTGTAAACTCACTGTTGATTCATATTGGGTTGGCAAAGTTGCCAAACTAAATTCATCGTTTGTTCTTTCTTGGTCCAAGTAAGTGCTTCCTTGACCATTATGTGTTTGATTCTGAATAGAATTTGACGTGACAGCTTTCTCTCAGCCTATAACTAAATGACAAAACAAGAATGAAAACGAACCAGCTGTGATCCTAATTTGTTGTCATACAAATTCTTAAATCGAAATAAAGTAATTAATTAATTACATATGGAAGTGTAAAAAGAATTCACATGCTTAAATTGAAAAAGATTAATTTTTTTATGGTTAAGGTATAAAAATAAGTAAAGAAGGCAGAAGGGTGGGTAGGGTTCCATTCAAAGTCAAAAAAGGAAGACCAGACATGGATACAAACAGAAACGCTAAGACTGAACTGAAGTTACCATACGATGGAGCAGAAAAAGGAGAAAGCTTCTTCTCAGTAAATAACAACAAACAAAAACAATTGCATTACTTGTGTATTAAAAAGCTGGAACTCAACTCCATTCAACTGCTAGTTCTAATTAAGGCGGTTTGTAATTCAGGGTCCTTAAAGTCGTTTTGCGGGATGTCTGTTTAGTATTTTTAGAGTTATTTTATTAAAGTCTCCAGTTCTTAACCTCTCAGCTTTTTCACCAGTAACTCAATGTCTCAATAAGAGTATCGCGAGACGCCTACTCAGCTTTCCACTAAACATAATTTAATTTTAATCTCCCAACTTTTATCTACTATTTCATTTAATACTTTTTACCCCAAATTCATTAAAATAAAAAGTATTCATTCAAATAAAAATAATACATTAAAATTAAAAATATATTAAATAAAAAATAAATTAAAATAAATTTCATAATTTCTTAAAATAAAATAATAATACATGAAAATAAAATTCGATATTATTCTTCACGATTATTCCATAGATGCTCTACTAAAGCCGCTCGGAGATGATAATATTGCCCACGATCATGAATATCAGTGAACCTTTGCATATACATTGCAAAGTCGGATTGGCCTCCCTGTGATGCATTCACTTGATGGTCGTCTCCTTCTCCTATCCAGTTTGTCACGGCGTAGTCTTCGTCTTCAACGATCATGTTGTGTAATATGATACACGCGTACATTATATTTGTCATATGATGTCTGTAGTACAAACGTGTGAGTCCTCGTATAATCGCCCATCTCGCTTGGAGTACCCCGAAGGCTCTTTCGACGTTCTTTCTAGCCGAATCTTGCATTTGTTTGAATAAACTTGTTTTTTCATCCCTTGGGTAAATAAATGTTTTAACAAATGTAGTCCATTCGAGATATATTCCGTCTGTCAGATAATACCCTTGGTTGTAGGTCGTACCATTTACGACGTATTCAACTGTAGCGCTCTCCCTGTTAATATGTCGTTGAAGATAGGTAATTAGTTCAGGACATTGATAACGTTGTTAGAGCCCACCACCCTGTAATAGGCATGCCAAACCCATAGATTTGCGATGGTCATAGCCTCCAGTATAATCGTAGGATATTTATGGTCACCTCGTGTATATTGCTCTTTCCAGGCCGTTGGACAATTTCGTCATGCCTAGTGCATACAATCAACGCTCTCGAGCATCCCTGGAAAGTCGTAATGTTCTTCGTGCATTGTGTGGAGTCGTTGAACATCAGAAGTGGTTGATATTTTCAAATATCTGCTACCGAAAACTTCTACGACACATTGGAAAAAATTAACAATGATTGACAGTGGACTCACCGAGACGTAAATATTCATCAAACAAATCACCAGAACAACCATATGTCAACTGTCGTATTGCAGCCGTGCATTTTTGAAGTGGTAAAAGACTAGGGAAACCAATCGCATCAAGGGTTTGACGAAAATAGTCAAAGTGATTTCCGACGGCCTCCACGATCCGCAAAAATAAATCCCTCCTCATACGAAACCTACGCCGAAAAATATCATCATTGTAGGTGGGATTTTCAGAAAAATAGTTATGAACTAACCGTTCGTGACCACCCACGCGGTCTGGGTTAATATAGCGTCTTGGTCTTTTTTTCACGGTGTCGGCTAGAGGATTCATCATGTAGTATTGTTTGTTGTATTAATTTCAACATCTGTTCTTCAGCAAGATCATTCCAAATAGATTGCTTGAAATTATCTCGAATTTTTTTGTACTCCTCGTCATCAGAAGAGGAGGAAATATTTGCAAAGTGCAAATTCTTCCATTATTTTGTTTTTGTTGTTTGAAAAATAATCGAAAAAATCCTTGGGATCCATTGAAAAAATATTTGGAGAGAAATTTTAAGAGTTGAAAGAATTTGAGGGAGAGAAATAGGTGTTTGAAGTGAAGAAATAATAGAAAAAATATGTTTAGGGGGGTATTTATAGGAAAATAGGTAAAATTAGCCATTAGAGACCAAAAAGGTAATTTTTAGCCCCCAATGGTACTCCAACAATAATATTACCGTTTGAGTAAATATGATCGTTGGATCAATCAGATCCAACGGTCAGATTATATTATTTTTTTTAAAAATGTCACTCGTCCTCTCATAGAAGGACGTGCTAGCGGATCGAAATGCAAAAACGCATCTCAGTCCACCGGACTAAGAACGATAGCCCCGTTCTTAGCTCGTTTACAGAGAGTCTAAGGACTCTCTCTTTCACATCACCTCTCTTAGTTTTGGTTTATCATAGTTCTTAGCATTCTCTTTCGGTTCTCTTGATATTTTTTTTTTATTTCAAGTCTTCTTCATAATTGTATTTGTGAAATATTTATCAATGAGCAAAAACATATTTACAACAAAATTTTGTCGCTTTTTTTGTTTTGCAATCGTTTGATTGAAGTTATATCGAGCTAACACTTAGTTTAAAAAAAAGGGAAATATTATTTTACTTCTTCGAAAAATTAGGAAACACAAATTAAATTGGATTTTTGTCAAAAAAAATTGGATTTTGTTTGGCTCATTGTAAAATACTTTTTTCTCGTCAATATTTGATTTTTTTTTAATTTCACAGGGATTTCAGCTTAAAGATCTTCTTTTTTTAAGGCTTAAAGATCCGATTAAAGCTTTACCTGTTAACTTTATCAGCCAAATTAGTTATTTAAAAAAAAGTACAATCCAGAATTCAAGCACTAAAAATCTGCATGCTTATTACTGCTAATTGGATAATTGAATTTGTAATTAAAATAAAAATATTCTAATGAAATTCTATTAATATTCCCATGACAGTTTGATTCTGATAGAAGCTAGCATTTATTTTTCTACCTATGATTGTATGTGGTTATAAGAAAGTCGAATTTTAAAACTCATTAATGATTTTTTCTTGAACTAATGAAATTTATTTTAAGTTAAAAAGGAAATCTAATTGCAATTATTTTTATACAAGCTAATTCTATTTTGTTACTCGTATTAAATTTTTAACTGAAGACACCAACGTACGAAGTTACGTGTTTATGGTAAGAGCAAATAACCAGGCAAATTATTCTCCAAATGTAGATCTTACAGGACCCAACTTCGTACGTACTAGGTCAAGATTAACATGATTCCACGTCAGATTATTAATATTTGATCAAGATTTTTTGTAATTTTGGAAAATACAACAGTTAACAACTTTAGTTGTTATCTGATGGTGATCATTGTGGATTATGCAAACCCCTATTTTTTTACAAATTTAGCTTTTTATATTTAGTTTTATTTCCAAGCTCAGGACTAATAATCGTTCTAATTTTCATGGAAGGACTTTTTTATCCAACTACAGGTAGGGCTTTTTTCCGTAACAATATCAGCAAGAACAATAAACCCTTTTTAAATCTTTGTTTTTGTTAGTGTCTAACGTTTGATTATTTCCAAGATGACTGTCATGGTCGAGAACTACGTTGAGGAACTTGGTATGTGCCTGATTTTTGTTAATTTTTTCTTCTTTTTTCTTTCAATTTTACATAATTTTTTTTCTTGATAAGGTGCTGGAGAGGAGAAGAAGAAGTTCAATGGTGATCTTGATGATTTGGTGTCAGATGATGTATTTTCAGTGCCTGACAACAATGCATGCGGTCACTCTTTTAGGTTGGTATCTATTCCTCCGTCTCAAATTGATAGTCCTCTCTGACAAATAGTAACTTTTGTTTAATTTTTCAGATTTAATCCTACTTAAGTTTTTAGATGAAACTGGTTTTTATTAGGCAAGAGTTGTTTGAATAAGTCAATTTGCATTGGAGTATAATTTTCGAGTTCATTGTGTTTTTAATGGAATAATTAGCTTACCCGAGCTTGTTCATGGATGATTTCAGGAACTATAATAATGCAGAAGGTGAAAGGCAAAAGACAGTTGAGGAATTCTACCGTCTGCAGCGTGTTAACCAAACATATGACTTTGTAAGAAAAATCTCAATCTTAAGAAAGAATTTTTACGTACAATGACGATATACGATTACGGATTGATAAATTTGGTAGATTCTATAGAGAAAAAAAAATTATGGAATTGACACGTTTCTTAAGAACTGCAATATGTTTGAATAGTCTGCAAACAAATTAAGTTAATGGTTAAGATTGATTGATTTTTGAATTTTCCATGAAAATTCAGGTTAAGAAAATAAGGGAAGAATATGGAAAATTGGACAAGGCAGAGATGAGCATATGGGAATGTTGTGAACTTCTGAATAACGTTGTCGATGACAGCGATCCGGACTTGGATGAGCCTCAGATTATGCATTTGCTGCAATCTGCAGAAGCTATCTGGAAAGACTATCCCAATGAAGATTGGTTGCACTTGACTGCTCTTATTCATGGTATGATCCTCCATTGAAAAATTCAAAATTTTGCTATTTTTTGTTGTAATTTTCATGTTTTTGATTCGTATATGTTCATGGTTCACATCTTGGAAAAATTCTCGTACATCCCAAGTTTGGAGGTTTGCCTCAATGGGCTGTTGTTGGTAAAAACTTCGTCCTAATTTTGTAAAATGTGTTTAAAATCTTGTTTGCTTTTACAATTCCCTGATTGATAGATGAATTTGAACATCAAATTTTATTTTGATTTGCAGGTGATACATACCCTGTTGGCTGTGCTTTCGACGAATCCAATGTTCACTGCAAGGTAATTTAGTCAGTAACTATGTTTGCCCGAAGCATTAGATGGGAAAATCGTTAATATTTTAATCTCGAAGAATGCTATTTGCTCTCTTAAAAATAAAAATCCTTGTAACAGATGAACTGAAGCTATTTCCTGATCGAAATTTTTGTTGCAGTACTTTAAGGAAAACCCGAATTTTCACAATCCGAAATACAACACCAAGTATGGAGTTTATTCTCCAGGATGTGGTCTGAACAATGTGATGATGACATGGGGCCACGATGACTACATGTACTTGGTAATGATCTGCGAAAATTTATTATCTGATCAAATTCTGCAACATGGTTTGCAGGGATTTATGCTTATCTGTCCTGAATACCATAAAACCGCGCCTTTGTCAGAATTGTTAACAGAAAATGTTTAGTGTTTCAGGTTGCCAAGGAAAATGGCACAACTTTGCCTTCTGCTGCCTTGTTCATCATCCGTTACCACTCGTTCTACTGTACGAATTAAGATCAGAATTTGTTTCCTGAGAAAATTAGATTTCAATTATGCTAATTAAGCTAATAAACCTCTGAATATCATTTTGCAGCATTGCACAAGTGTGATGCTTATAAGCACTTGATGAATGAGGAGGATGTAGAGAACTTGAAGTGGCTAAAAATATTCAAGTAAGAAATCCTTCTTTTAACATGAACATTTTCTTTATATATTATTTGGATTTTCGTAGCTGAGTCAAGATTGTTACACTTAATGAAAAAATTTTCAACAGCAAATACGACCTCTACAGCAAGAGCAAGGACTTAATTGATGTTGAAGAAGTCAAGCCTTATTATCTGTCCCTCATAAATAAGTTACCTTTCATTTTCATTAAATTGAACCCTCGATCCCTCAATGCGAGTTTTAGGATTGTAATAAAGTTGATTTCTTCTTCATCTTATCTTTTCTTTTTTCCTTCTTTTGCAGTACTTCCCTGCAAAGCTGAAGTGGTGAATTTTGGATGTTGACGAAAGAACTACCAAAAGCATTATGTGACGAGTAGCATTAAGACTGTAACTAAGGAGATGAATAGCTTGCAATGCTTTGATTTAGGCCATCTCGTGTAAACCAGATAAAGGGTTGAACCAACCAGCACCTTATAAGATAAATAAACCAGATTGGTTTTCTTTTCTGTCAGAGTTCTTATATGTCTACAGTTTTCTCTTGATCATATATACAATAGTACTACTATCTATATCCGCTTGTTTTTTTCTCCTAACAAATACATTTTTTATATTCGAACTTCAAACTGAATCAACAGCTTGTTGGTAGTATGATATCACGGGTTGTATCGAAATTGACGAAGTTTTGAAAGCAAGTGACAAGAGTGGTAACAATCAATCTGATAGGAACTTACTAGTATGCTCCAAATAAATGTTGCCAATTCCATTACTACTGATGTTTACCTGGAGAGTTTTAAAAGATTAATGATATTTCCAATGTGCTTCCATGGTAAAAATATGTTGCTCCTATCGATAATGAGAAAAATAATAAGACAAGTTCAACTCATTATCTTATGAACTACTGATAACAAGAAAATAATGAAGACACATAGGAAAGTTAAATTGTTGATGAAGACATATCAATTTCTTCGAACGGTATATCAATAATTCATAGGTTTAGTTGTCAGCATATGGTGGTCCTGAGTAGACTTTACTTGTTTGCGAGCAATGTTTCGACTTTTAGAGAGACTACAAAAAGAAAAGGACAGAGTTCGAATCTAGCGAAAACACTCGTTGAAAGGAAATAAACTATTACTACTCTAAATTTCAGTTATTGTACTGTCCTTCCATGCTCTATATAATGGTGCATGAAACACAACATTCTACATTCCTGAGAAAGATGGAAGTCCTATCTAGCCTTGATGTTTCCAATTTTCAAACAAAACAACAATTTCTAACTATTATTTTACTCACCCTTTTAGCCATTCTCACGGCTTATTTCAAGTTCAGAACCTCCACTCTTTTAGGCAGGAAACTTCCACCAGGTTCATCCGGATTTCCTGTCATCGGAGAGTCTATAAGCTTTATAAGGGCACAGAAACAGAACTGAACTTATGAATGGGTTCAAAAAAGAATCAGCAAGTATGGACCTGTATTCAAGACCTCGCTGATGGGTTCGAAAGCCGTGATATTAACTGGTCAGGCTGGTAACAATTTTATGTTCAGTGGAAGTGATAATGGCATTGCTGCCAACAAAGTAGAAACTGTAGCCAACCTGCTTGGTGAAAACAGCATATTTGAGCTTTCAGGACCTAAACACAAGCTCGTCAGGACAGCCATAATAAGCTTCCTGAAGCCTGAAAGCCTCCAAAAATATGTTGGGGAAATGGATTCTTTAGTACGTCAGCAGTTGTCCGAGGTAAAATTTCCCAAATTTATGACAATTTTAGAAAAAAAAAATAGAGTTGATTAATGTTTTCATAACATGTCGTTGCAGGAATTACATGACAAGGATTTGGTCGAAATTGTGCCACTAATGAAGAAGATTGCATTTAAAGTTACTTGCAGTCTGCTTTTCGGATTATCAGAAGGCAAAGAAAAAGATGCAATTTTCCAGGACTTCACAATCCTTATTAGAGGTCTATGGGCAATTCCACTGAATTTTCCAGGCACCATGTACCACAAGGCACTGAAGGCACGGGGCAGGATAGTTAATCTGCTATCAATCCTCACAGAGAGGAAAATGCAGCAAATGAAAGGAGGAATTGTTGACTGTACTGACAACATGATCTTGAGCCTTCTTGTTATCAGAGACGAAAAGGGGGAGCCTTTTTCAGAGGAAGAGATTGTTGATAATCTGCTAGCTCTGATCATTGCTAGTCGTGACACAACTGCAATTCTGCTTAGCCTTTTTATAAGACACCTTGCAAGGGATATCAACCTTCACAACAAGGTTCTCCAAGGTATTTATTTAAACGGCATTTTTACCATATTGTGTTTTTAAAAATGTATATTTATACAATTATTTTCGAAAACTAGATCTCCCGTCTTTTTGACCAGTAAAGTCTGCTCAGCATAACAGGCTTATTATCATAAGCCTGTAATCTCTTACATAGTCTAGATTTGGACAATACTAACTGTCTGGTTGTTATAGAACAAGAGGAAGTTGCCAAAGCTAGACGAGGAAACAAGGGCAAACTTACATGGAATGAAATGCAAATGATGAAGTATTCATGGCGAGTGGCTCAAGAGATCATGAGGTTGACTCCTCCGGTATTTGGAAACTTCAAGTGTGCTTCTAGAGACGTTTTTTTCCAGGACGTTTATATTCCAAAAGGATGGAAGGTACCATTGATTGGACTTAATTATTTTCTGTGCTAGAATTGGTTTTTCTCCAAATAGAATCGCTACTAGGCTGTCAATTTTTGACACGGTTACACGATTACTGAATATGACACAATATGCTTGCCACAATTTTTATTTTTGTAGAGTTTTTTTTTGGTCAATGAGGAGTTCGATCACTGAGTAATTTTTATTTTTGCAGAGTTTATCACTGAATAATTGTGTAAGAACGTAAATTAGCATAAGAGAATTACGAACACATGAGCACGAATGCCATCTTTAGTTGCCACGTTCAGGTATTGACAAAAAAAAATTATGGCAGGTGCTATGGGTTGCCTCAAGCACACACATGGATGGCAACATTTTTGAAGATCCTGAGGAGTTCGATCCAACAAGATTTGAAGGTTCAACAAAACTGTTCCTCCATACACATACATGCCTTTCGGAGCTGGACCAAGAATCTGTCCTGGAGCAGAATTTGCTAGAATTGAAGTGTTGTTAGTAGTTCATCATCTGATAACAAATTATCGGTGGACAGAAACAATACCTGATGAACCTATTACGCGAGATCCTATGCCATATCCTGTCAAGCTTCATAAGAGGAATAATACATAGAGCTTTAAAACCAGAAACTCGATGTTAAACTCTTCGACGAATACTCAAGATGCTTTCATCTAGATGTGCGATTTGATACTTTTTACTCTTCGACTAATCTTCACATGTACTTGTCATTGTGTGCAAAAGTTAAAATAATTAATGCATGGTTTTGGTGTGCCTAAGGGCTTTTTTGTTAACACAACGAGCCAAAAACGGCTCCTGGCTTCTGCAAGAGTTGAAATTCAAGATACTGCTGCTTTAATATACATATATGTATGAAAGCTGGAACTAACCTCTACAGTTATGCAAACAACTCCACTCTCCAGGTAAATTTCGCTTATATTCTGTTATTCAATTTGAAGCTAATTTGAACCTGATTCCTATTTTCACATATTCCCGGATTCTAATCATGTAGAATTATTGTTTTCTTTAAAATTCAAATTCCTGTCAAAGAACAGCATACTTATCAGCATACCCGATCCAACGGATATTGTTGATATATTATGTTATATGCTATATATATTGTATTGTAGAGAGGAGCTATAGATGCATTAAAGGACCTTATCAATGAAGAAATTCTTGAAAATCTTGGCCTACAAAATCTTTCTTCGCCACATATTAGATTGACTGACATGGGTTGTTCTACTGGCCTAATACATTCATTGCAGACAGAATATCATTGAAGCTGTATACAGGAAGTATCAACTCCAAGAATTCAATTCTGAATTACCCGAGTTTCAAGTATTTTTTAACGACCATGCATCAAATGATTTCAACACTCTGTTCAATTCACTTCCACAAAATAGGCAATACTTTGTTGTTAGCGTGCCGGGTTCTTTCTATGGTCCCCTGTTTCCAAATGCCTCTCTTGATTTGTTCACTCGTCCAACGCTCTTGAATGGCTCTCCCAAGTTCCGGGACAAGTGGTTGACAAAACTTCTCCTGCTTACAACAAAGGAATGATCTTTTATTCTAGTGAAGCCGACGACACTGCCAAGGCACTCACAGATCAATTTGCCAAGGATTTGGATTGCTTTTTACATTTCAGAGAAAAAGAAGTTGTACCTTGAAGATTAATGATACTTGGTCTCTTTCTTTTTTCTTTTGAAACAAGCATTTCTTGTTCTCTTGTATTTGTGGTTCAAGACAATCAAAGGATAATATTAGACAATCAATGGACTGGTTTGATTATGTTGAATGACTGGTTTTATTAGATTTAAAAAATTAGATTTTTGTTATTATTTTTTTAAAAAAGATAATAATGCAACAATTGAAAGAAAAAAACAGCTTAATTTTTGTTTCTATCAAAATTTTAAGAGAAACTTGTCAAAAAAATTAAAAGTAAAATCAAATAGCGGTATTGTAACACTTACGTTCTTACAGGCCAACACGTATGTTCTTGTAGGCCACGTCATCTTTACATATATGCTATTAATTAATTTTTAAAATAAAGTTCTTATATATATTAATTAAACCTACTTAATTTTTTTTTTGAAAATAACCAAATTAAGATTTTAACGTTACCCATCACCGCCCTAATGACCACCGACTTTTACTCTTTATAAATAACACCACAATCATCGCAGCTTCTCTGCAGCGATTTCGACTCTCTTCCCGCTAACTCGTCAAGCTTCCTTCGTTTTGAACTCATAAAAAATTTAGGGTTTTCATCTTCTTGTCTCAAAATTAGTGTTTTTCCCTCATTCGAATTAGGGTTTTCATCATCATCTGCTTCTCTGTATTTTAACCGATTTAGGGTTCTTTGAGATTTCTGATTCGGAGTAGCGGTCGAAGCCAGTTTGCTGAGATTTCCGTTAACAGATTGAAATTTGTGTTGTCCCGAATCGAAATCGCTGTTTTCTGTGACTTTTTTGTGCAGTGAAAAAGTTTATGGCCTGGTAACCCTAACGGGCACAATACAGTGTGCTAAACACGTTACAGAGAATGGAGGTATTTATTTCCTTCCGCTTGTCCTTCCATTATTCCGATAAAGATGATGCTTTGTTGTTCGATTGTCTATACTGGTGACTAAGATTTCTTATTAAACATATTAAAATTAGGAGTTTCTAAGATTCCTAATGTGTGTTCATCTCCGTTTTCTTATCTGTGGCATTCGGTGTGTATTGATTTTCTTGAGCTTGGCTTGTCGGCTATACTGTTGCCTAAGATTTTCTATTTCAACAGAACAAAATTGTGCCTCCTTGATATTCTGTTTTGACAGATTTTCTGTTTCAACGCTGGTGCCTAAGATTTAAGAGGTTTAATTCTCTTTCACACGTCCCTCCCTTATTCTGAAATTTAGTCTCATTCTCTTGTTCCTCCTCTGATTATGACAAAGGACATGCTTTGTTGTTTGATGGGCTATCACCATGGTGCCTAAGCAAGTGATTAATTCTTATTTGTGTAGCCTATTCGACAAATAGCACTACTCTCATGGCTGGAATATAAATAATATAAATTAGAGATACCTACAGTTTATGATAATTGCCGAGTGTGTAGATTATCACACATCAAAGCCACACCTTTTGTTGCTAAGTTGTTATACTGCTGCCTAATATTATCTGTTTGAACAGAACAAAATTGTGCCTTCTTTGATATTCAGATTTTCTGTTTTAACGTCGGTGCCTAAGATGAGATTTAATTCTCTTTCACTCGTCCCTCTCTTATTCTGAAATTTATTCTCATTCACTCGTCCCTACTCTGATTATGAAAAAGGATAGTGGCTTTGTTATTTGATGGGCTATCACCGTGGTGCCTAAGGAACTGATTAACTCTTATTTGTGTAGCCTATTAAACAAATGACACTATCTCTCTTGGCTGGAATATAAATTAGAGACAAAGATAGTGGCATGTTGTTGATGGGCTATACTTGTGCTTACAATTTATGATAATTCTTGAGTGTGTAGCTTATCACACATCAATGCCACACTTTTTGTTGCTATACTGCTGAATAATATTATCTGTTTCAACAGAACAAAATTGTGCCTTGATATTCTGTTTTGACAGATTTTATGTTTTAACGAAGGTGCCTAAGATTTTGTGTTTTAAGAGATTTAATTCTCTTTCACTCGTCCCTTCCTTTTTCTGAAATTTATTCTTATTCACTCATCCCTACTCTGATTATGAAAAAGGACAGTGGCTTTGTTGTTTGATGGGCTATCACCA